>VBVQ01005173.1:0-12465 GCA_011636635.1 Tetramorium simillimum | reverse complement strand
CCCCCTCCCACCCCTCTCTCTTTCTCTCTTGATCGTGGATCTCGCCACTTGCCTGCTCGTGTAATTTTATCATGAACGCGGAGAGTCTCTGTATTTATATGAGACACGGTTTCGCGATAGCGGCGATCCTTTTTTTTTTCTTCCCCTCCGCAGATTCGTGTGCGTTCGATAGTTGCGCACGTGCTCGATCGTCCGTTATGTGTATGTGTATACATGTGAACATTCGCCTTCACATTGTTGCCTTTCACTCGGTTTCATAGAGCACCCGCTTATATATACATAATATATATATAGATATTAATATGTATATATATATATATACATATATTTATGTAGATGTAGATTTTATCTAGAAACGACGCATTATTGTCAGCATTATCTCCATGTTGGATCTTTGGAGAGTACGGAAGAGCACATTTCGCGAATTCGTCAATCATGCGGACATGTATTGACAGCGAAACCCGGAAAACGCTCTTTTTTTTCGGTAATTCCGCACGAAGAAAGGCGTTATTGCGAACACTCCGATTTTCTTTTGAAGCGTTCTCTGGCATTTAACAGGGCATTCAGCACTTTCAATTATTCTGCGTTAAAAACGCACACGAGCTTATACGTTATATGAAAATAACGTATAAGCTCGTGTGCGTTTTTCATATTTACTCCGCAATAAGGTTATCATTTGCGATAATGAAGTTTTTTTAAGCTATTAAGCCGTTATTTGAGTTTCGAGAAATTTCTCCGATCCGTCACGATGTCCGATCGATCAGACATTCGATCCAATCATGGGTGATTTTGTAAACTTTGTTTTCACCGATTGCACAAGTGCGCAAGGCAATGGCGTGAGTCAACTCTCGTTACGTTATACGTGGCAAAAAAAACTTTTACAATATAGAATGCGGTTGTTTCTTTCCTACAATAATATTCCCGGGCGAATGGAATTGAATCGGATTAAAGCTGAAAATCTCCGGAAAGATACATAACGCTCGAGCGTTAAAGCGACGATCGTTTAGTTTAAATACACAACGAGTAAAATGCGGAGCAATTGTGACTCTATGCTCTCGGGGGCCTTTCGTAATCCTTTAATTTATGTCAAAAAAAAAAAAAGTTAGAGGACAGATGACGTTTGTCTTCAGGGACGACGTACGAGGCGGAAGTTCCCTCGCGCGTTTACTGTCTCCTCGGCAAAGGCGCGTTTCCTTCTCGTGCCTCCGTTTACGTATGTTCGCGCGCGCATGTAACACACGCGTGTAACACCGTAAATACACGGTTTTCCGGCCTAAGGTGGTATTGCATCGCGCCGCGGTCAGTCGCGACTGACACGAAACGTCGCTGCCGTAACAGTTACTTTTACGCGTGACCCACTTGCCATTCCAGTAGTCGAATCTAAGTATCATAATGAGAAGTGGGACGTCCTGAAATCACCTGAGCGGACACCGCGACGCAACCCTAAAACGAAGGTCGTCCACTCGGCGCGCGGCATTCAGAAGGTCGAGTGTGCCGATCTCGCACGGCCTAACGCGTAGAAATCACTCTTTCATGCGAGTCACGCATAGATGAAGCGATATCGTAGAAGAATAGATCATAATGCCCCTTTAATTAGCCTATAACGGCTTAATATTGTTCAGATAGACATCGCAGCGCTTTGATAATTGCCGACTTGTAATTATTTTTATGAGCACGCTCTAAACTTTAAACGCGAAAATGGCTTTTGCTGCTTTGCGATTAATCTGTATTCAGAATATGTCAACGTGGAATGCCAGTGATATCTGCGCAAAAGTTGGCGCGATTGTAGAATGTTGTTCGCGGATATCGTATTAAAAAAAATCATTGGATCTAAGCGTGGAGCCTTGAGAGGCGGCGATTATCCTGGCGTACCGAATGCGCGCAGATCGCGTATCGGCGTTGATATTAAAGTACGAGACGAGGACGTGCAATTGCCTTCGCGGATAACCTTTACTCGCTGATACATTAGCTTCTACTTCGCCGATATGTGTCGCAATGGATGCGCAATGGACCGATTTTAAGAATTGTTGAAATCGAGTACGAGTCGCGGCGACGTTCCGAGACGAAGAAACGAGAGAAAAAACTACGGCCTGAAAAAGAAATCTTTTTTTTTTTCTCCTCGATTGCGTTTGTGTTCGAGGTAGAATGTTAAAAAGACCGTAACATTACATTTACATTCGATGTAGAATGTTAAAAACATCGGAGTGTCGCAAGAGCGGCGGCCGTAAAAAACGCAGTAATGAAATGAAGATATGATAATGACGCGGTATACTAGTTATACTAAATTAATGAATGCGTTTTATTATAATCGTGCGTTTCGGCGTTGCATCCAATTTAACATACTGAATACAATTATAACGTCATCAAGTATTATCATGATGCAAATGTCGCCAAAGTTAAACTCTTTTATATATTATTATATAAATTATATAATTATATATTATTATATTCATTCTGCGTTTATAAATATAACAGCAACAATCTTTTGATTTTTTCTTAATTGAAATATGGAGAATTCAACAGTTTAAACCGAGAGTGGCTCCAACTCCACTTTCGAGATTACACAACGTTAGCGTTAATATTTAATTTGATGTAGCCAGTGGGATAGCCACGAACATTGAATGTAGAACACGAGTGTTAGAATGTTCATTCTCGTCGTTTCCGAAATTTAATTACCATTTCATCTAACACAAGATTTAGCAATCCTTATCGAGAGAAAATCGACTCGGAATTAACGCGCGCAAAAAAAAATGAAAGAAACGGAACGATAGTTCTAGGACACGATGTAGGTACGTCTTTATCGTCGCGGCCTTGCGCGTATGTAGGCGACCGCACGCGGCGATATGCGGGTGTTACGCTCTTCAACATCTTTTTTTATTTTCTCTCGTTTACGCCTTTCATTCACGTGGCTTGTTACGTCCGCGGCCATATCGTGTTATGCGCATTTACGCGCATTTGCGCACTCGCCTCGCATGCGATTGCTCCAGAAAGACAAGAGCGATTTGTAATTCAGCTATGCAAACGCGGCGACTCTCGCGAGAGGATTGAATCAGGCGCGCTCTTGTCGCCGGCAGATAAAGACAGCCGACTATCGCTGCCCCCGCATCGCAGCGCGAGACAAGTGTCTGCGGATAACGCGCTGCAATCATTTGTTGCGCATTGCCGATATTTATTGCAAATGGCGCATCACTTATGACCGATGCCTTGTTTCTGTTACCATGGTCCAAATAAGAAAAAAATGAGAGAGAGAGAGAGAGATTGCTGGCTCAATTGGTCAACCGTCAAATAAAATTTTTCAACTCAGGCGCACGCACACACTGCAAAGTACCCAGCAAAACTGGTTTCCGAAGACCTTTTTGCAAGGCTTGACTTCCTTCTTACTTCGTCTTGATTCGTAGCCGATTGCCGCCGGCGTGAAATGCGTCTCGCAGCCTCCATTTCGAGGAAAAGAAAATCGAGTTTGCTAAAAAATTTCCTATTCGGTGATAAATGACCCACCGAGCTGTCCGGATTACCCGGGTTTAAGTTTGCCTATATGTATTCTGTCATCCTATAGAATATGTCCAGAGACACCGTGGTTTCGAATTGTAGGTAAACAAGATATTGTTATTTTAGGCTTAAAATCTCTTTCTCTCGAGAAAAAGAAGAATTGTTAAAAGTGATGGCTGTTGTATTGTCGTAAATCTTAAAAAAAAAAACAAATACAATTTTAGATTTAGATAAAAGAATATATTCTCTCACGATAATTTATCACTAGTAGTTTCTTCACTTTTATTCTTTCTATGTTTTTCCATTTTGAATGTTATATTTAATAGACTAATTATATTTAAATGAGATTACATATGCGCGTACGATTTGTATTGTGATTTTTAATTTTGGTATTGGCAGACTTTTTTTAAGTAACATCTTTATATATAAATTCGTCGCTTCGCGCGATCTCGCACAATTTATATATAGGACTCCGGTCGCATGTGATGGGAGACGGTTACACGCGACGCGAAACCGAAGGATCTGAAACCTGCAAAACTGGATTCCCCTTCGTCCGTGTGATGTATACATCGAAAATTACCGACTCGCTTCTCGCTTCGCAGCGGAGATATCATCGCAAGCTATAGCGTGCGAATTCGTGCGTTACTCGCGGTTTAACCGCCGTACGATTTCACTTCCACTTGTTCCTCTCGGCCGTGCATATCGATCATCGTTTCTTTGTCGTCTACTGTATCTGAAAATTCTTTACACCTTGGTCGCGGACACACGATCAGGTTACGATCTCGTACACCGGTAATCTTATCGATTACAATTGACATTAATGGCTTCGTAGAATTTCAAAATTAATGTCGATATCGCACGAGAAGCGTTCATATCATATTTTATATCGAGCAGGAAGTATAAATAAATTTAAATGTCTAGACTCAAAATAATATAAATTAATGTCTCGCTTTTAGTTTCAAATTTCTGTTGTAATGCCAATTTATACATATATGTATGTACACGTGTGTCTAGAGATATAATATGTACGCGGAACAAAACGGCTTGGCAACAGCAGTTCACATAAATTAAAGGCGACTAAAGCCTTAAGGAACTATCACGCAACAAACTGACAATTATATAGGTACTATAATTAGATTTATACCCTACATTTAGGTAGCTTGTGTAGAAAATGCTGTGCGTCTCACCTTGGAAAAGGAACGGCCACGACGTTGACTGTATAACGGTACAATCTTATTCCGATGTTAAAAATGTGCCTGCACTGCCACGGTGGCAATATATTTCAAACCCCGTAACGCAACGTTGGATTAAAGAGCAAGGCTCTCGGAGATTAAGAATGTCGAATGACGATCGAGTCTGGTGCCGGTAGCAAGTAGATCTTTTGTGAAAGTAGCGGGTATCGAACTTTGTTGACCAAAGAGAAAAAAAAATGCTTAAGTAAAAGTATCGACACACAAAATTTTTCGCCGGATATTTTACGGCGAATTGGATCGAGCTCTTTCTCGATCTCGGACTTTTCAATTTGCCACGTTACACGCGTTCCTTCATTTTTATATACTTTGCGATTTGCCATAGAACGACGTTTCATCAAAGAGGAAAGCCCCGCAGCGAGTCTTTGTCACGGAGGACGATTTCGCATGAAATATGCACCTGGCTCGGTATCTCCGTCATGCATTTTCACCCCCTCGTATAAACTTCCCGTCTCTGTTTCCCATCTACCGCTTTTCACCCCCGATTAGAACTCCGGAGGGAACTCCACCTGAACGCACGAGAGTATGAATACTTTACTTCTCCATCGTCTTTCGCGTCCCTCTTCATATCCGCGATACACGCCCGCTCGTTATACAGTTATTCTAAATTTATGGATAATATTCATCCAGAGAATTTAAATAATTCGAGTATCTCCCAAATTGTTTCTAAATTAATGAAATGGACTTCGAAAGAATGCGAATCATATCGTACAGCATAGCCGCATGCAAAATTATTTCTCTGTAGAATCTGCGACGCATTAACGTTCAATAATAATAGCTGTTATCGACGATAGGACGATAAAGTCGAATTTATGTAACACGTGTAGCGACCGTGAAGGTTCATTATCGGTAAATGCGGACGATAACGAGCAGCCGAAAATATAAAATTGCTTCATAAAATTTCAAACTTTGTCGAGCCGGCTCGTGTGCTCTTGATTAATTAATGCTATATCGCACACCCGAATACCCGAGAGTGTTCCTCGGGAGTGTTCGTGGAGGTCTACGCGAAACTCAGAAGACCGGCTGCGTTACGTCAGCCGATACCGTTGGACAAATTTTCGGATAATTAGTAGGCGCCAGTGCCGTTAGAATCAAATGTCTGATGAAAATGTAGCGGTACCCGTTCCAAAATCACGACATTTTTCGGTTCTAACATCTCATTATGCGGACCTGACGTTTACGGACAGAATGCAGTCGAGTGTTCACGTGCAACACATGTCGGCACGTATATTTTTATACGCGTAAAAGCTCGCGGTGTCTGACATTTCTAATGGAGGAAAGGTATCGATATCCCATTAAGTTCTAAGCCGTCTTGGTCCGGCAATTAAGCGCCGCTAAACCAATAACGAAGATTGCACGCGTTGTTCGCCGGCGAGCGAGACAAAATCATTAATCACGAGCCGGTGTAATTAATTATACGGGGCCTGCTCTCCCGCTTGCTCTCGCGGCGTTGCGGCAAACTCGGAAGGCGCCGCCCTCTCGAAAAAACCGTGAGCATCCGTGGCGTCGCAACGGCCGCTCTCTCGCCACGGTAAACCGTGCTCACTACGGGGCTGCGGACGTCGCGTAGCAGTTAATTATCGGAGACACGGGGACGTAAAAGGGGAATAAATTACGCTTATCGATCGCGCTTCTCCATGCGAGACTCGAACACGCGTGTATATATACAGAAGAGATCGTGTTGCACAGCTGCCTTTTTCCTTCACGCTCTTTCTCTCCCTTTTGCCGCGCGCGATTATCACCCAAATAATTTCGCAAAAATTTCTTCAATCTGCGCGAGAAACGTACAATCGTCACGCGAAAATTTGCCTGTCTCGATATTTTTCTCTTTCCCGCTCGATTTCCCTAAATAATCGCAAACATCGACAATCTGTGAAGTTACGCTTTATAGGCCAATGTAGTCTTGGAATATTTTTTTTTCGATATACACATATATATATTTACATTTTATATGTCTCTTCATATCTGTGCGATTCTTTAGGCAGAATATTAATTTATTGTAACAATTTTAGCAAATAAATTTTTATTTAACTCGATACCGTACAGATATTGCGAGTGCTTTCAAAGATTCACGCTGACAATCTATTGCGGTAAGCGCGAGACACTTTGTACAGGCCTCTCGTATTTTTTTTTTTTTATTCAAGTCGATCGCGGTTTACGCGGATCGCTGAGCCGCGATCGTTAGGCTATCGCCTCGCTTCCACTCGTGGATCCGATAGAGCCGCGTGTAACACATCCCAGGTGTTCGACGTAAGTCGTGCACGCGAAGCTCAACGCAAACGGGTTCTAAGGGGAACGTAAGGACCGTGTAAAGGCCGGAAGTAGTATCACCGTGTGGTTTTGGATTCCCCGCTTCCTGCACGGCGAACTGACGTTCCTTCGTATTTTACAGCGCGGGCTGAATGGGAAAAGGCACACCGTAGATGCACGCACACGAATGCGAATATACACGTACCGGTTTCCAGCGAGCTTCTGCCTTGAAAATTACGTCCACGCGGTTTTCTCCGCCTTTCGCGATTTTTTTTTCTCATACGTGCCGTACACCACGCACGAACTATAGGAAACAAATAGTTCCCATTTCAATGTCTCACTATCACACGCAAGAGTATGCATATCCCAGAAAAGTTTGCGAGCTAATAATTTGAATAAAAGAGAAATGTTAATATGCCCTGAATATTAATGCGGTATAATTCGAGACTATTGCGCTGTCGTGAAAAAAATTTGAACAAAACGAGACTATAGAGATAGGTGGAAAGGAATTTATAAGAATCATCAATGAAATATAGATACGATAGTTTCGACGTTTCGAGTTTATGACGATTTCACTTTATCAATGTTTGCGCGACTAGATAGTAGTTTCAACAAATCATATGACGAAGGTGTGGAAAAAATACACATAGAAGTTGAAGACGTATAATTTATTTCGGCCTTGGACGTTCCCGTACGTTCCGTTACTTTAATTAAATCAGAAGATATGTAGTCCTCGTTCAAACTCGCGATCTGTTTGCCAGGCGAAGAATCTCGTTACTTCCTGGCGCAATCATCGAGCTTCTAAATCGCCTTCGCACACACATGTGCATACATAAATAAATACACGTACTAAAAAAATCGACATTCCAGCTAAACCTAGATAAACATCCGTCTCTTGCACCGATTATGTTTTCACCCGAGTTCCCGTTTTATAAAAATTAACTAATCCATAATTGTTTATTTACTTGTACCATCCGTTTGTAAAATATCACTTCAAGTTTATTGAAATTTAAGGAACAATAATGCTAAATTCGTTAATAAAAGTCACGCCGTAAGTTTTTCTAATTACAAATAAAATTACGATCGTGAGATTTTCATGAGTTTTACGAGCGATGAAATACATATCTCTTTGTTTTATTCTTTTTGGATGACGGCAGCGGAATCGCGTCTCGCTTTCGAAGTCCTCGAGTGAAATCCGTGCAAGGTCGCGCGAGCAAGCAAGCCGCGGCGGTGTGAACGATTTAGGACGGAAATTCCGGGCGCGATCGTGCGAGCGCAACAACGGACTGCCGCGATCGTTCGCATGCGCGCGTGCCTGTGCACTCTCCGCATAATGCTATTCTTTTTCTCTTTTTTCCCCACACGTCGCGCCTCTCACGCTCCTTCTCCCTCTCTCTCTCTCTCTCTTTTTCTCGTTCTCTTTCTCGGTGCTATTCTATTCAATCCGTTCTCCGGCCGCGCGGCCCTCTTTCTTCATCGATACGCGCTCAGATCGTAAGCGACGACGGTGTACTTACTGAAATTACGAATTCATTAGTGACGAATAACTTTCACTCTGCCGTCGTCGGGACAGAGTTATTTCGCACGGACTGTGGCCCGACGATCGCTATAGTTCGCACACTATCGGCGATATCTATCGATGTGTTTATTTACTGAAGCATGTGAACCGCTATTACAATTGCATAAACTGGTATAAACTGGCTGTATGCGGTTCTATATATTTGAATTAATTTACATTGATGTCTATGCGAGCACGATCTGGTTTTCAAGCCGCCGCGTTAGCTTTGTTCTGTTACAATTGACCAATTAATTAAACAATTAATTAACCAATTAATTAAATGAATATTTCGATCAGTTAGGGGTTCGACGGCCGCGTTTTCGCGAATGAAATATCGGATACACGGTGCGCAGGTCAAGTTCCGGAACACACACACACCGGAATACCGGTTGTCGCGCTCTGGATTCTTTTACTCCGCCGAAGAACGCGGCGTTATCAGCCGGAAAAATAAAAAGTAATCTTCATCCTTTGGTCAGCTTATCTTATCACTCTCTTGCGGAGAATACGAACGAGGATTTCCCCGTTTTGCATATCGATGCACGAAGAAACGACGTCGCGCCTCTTATCCGTCTGGGTAGAAAATAGCCCATCGGGGTCTCTCCTCTCCTCCCACCCCCCCCAGATTTAATGCACGGAGTTTCTCCATTTACGACATAAGTGAGAATTGCAGAAATCATTCGCAGATACTGGGATAACAGTTTGCGTGTTTAAAAGTAGAAGAGATGCTTGATTTAAAAAATGATATCAAGATTTTATTCGTTCGATATCAAGTGTGGAAATATTAACGCTTGTTCTCTTTAGTTCTCGATTTAATACAACAAACGATTAAAAAGCACGGCGGACGAGATCAGTCATTCGTAGATATTTATCTGTAACGAATATATATAACGCGCGTGTTACGTACCTTTTTTTATTTTTATCAAAGATTATCCGTGACAAGGAGAATTAGCGCATGTGCCATTTAATTTGCGCAATGTTTGCGAAAACACGCGTAACCGTGTGCACGACCCGCGAATCGAGATATTACTGTTGCTTTATTTGCAACGTCCGTGTTATTGCGCTTTGAAGTCGAAATCGCGTTACAGATTCGAAAAATAAAGCGTCGACCTTCAAATGAAAAATATTCAATTAAAATTTTTATTCGATTTCAAATTTCCAATCTTGAATGCACACATAGGTCATTGCATTTTTAAGGACTTGTAGCGGATCGATTGTTTTTTTTTTTTTTCCTAGTCAGCAATTTGATGTTACATCATACATCGTTTTTGTCACGAGTTTTTACATTTATGAAAAATACTATGTCACTGTTTTATTTATTGAATGCGTATCATACATTTCGCATACATTAATTACGCAACGAGTTGCTGACGCGGCGATGTACGTGCCGCGAGCAACAACAATCGTCAATGGCGCGGCGTTAACGTCAAACAGTCGCGCGATTGTGCAAAATCAAATCGACGCTTCCATCATTTCGTACGATATAGTATCAATGTCACGTATAATTTTCGAAAATATCAGTACTCGTATGTCATATTGATAAATCCTACGAGATTTATCGATGGGCATAAAACAGTGAATCACGGCCCTCCGAAATTATTCTGACAAAGCGCGAGTGAACGGCACTTGCCACGGTCAGCCGGTCGATTAAATAATTGCAACGAAACAGTAAGAGAACGATTGACGCGTATTCGAGATAATTAAGAGAAGAGGAGCGAAGACGGCGCAGCGCCGACAGATAATAACTAATTAAACGCGCGCCAATTGCTCTCGAAGGCGTATAATATTCACGATTTACTTAAGTCATTACCGCGAAACAGGATATCGCCTTTTACGTCTCAGTCTAATAACGCAATTTTTTTGTCGTGCACTCGAGTGCACCTTTGTTTATAAAATATAAATTTCGTGGAGATGATTTAAAATTAACAAGACCATCAACGGTAACGTGTCAGTATTTTGATAATACGCAAATTAGAATTAATAAATTGCCGCCGTTTTGTAAGAATATTTAATCATCACGACCTTTGTCATCGCCGACGACAAACCGAAGCGGCAACCGAAAAAGTTAATTTTTCCCCCTGGCAGCGAACAACAGACATGGCTTTCGTTTCGTGCCAGGGAATTCGTCTCACCTCGACCGTATTAACGCTGGCTAGACTCGATCCGCCACCGCCGCCGTCGTCACCTTTTTCTTTTAACTGGGCCTGACGTACTTCCTTACCAGTGCCTACAAGGCGCCCGACTTTTTACCGAGCGCTGTGCTCCAGATAGACCGGCAGGCTAACGTCGAAACCTCGTAGGAAAAGCTCGGTACATCGACGGAACATAACCAGCTAACACGTGTGCGAAATTGTAGCATCGTTGCAAATTAATAGGATATCTTTTCGATCGAAACTTCGCTACTGATATACATAAGCGGAGCACGCGGAGATTTCTAGGATTTTTTGTTCGATAGTATAATCTTACCAAGTATCAGGGATAATATCATTGCTAAATATAGACAACAATGATAACTTCAGTATTCTCGAGGGGCTCTAAACATTTTTAAACTTATCGGGCAATCTTGATCCAGGTAACTCTATTGTTTGCAGATTGATAATAGCTGTTTATATAATCGGAAATCGGGTTATTTACAATGCGAGAATGTTATCGCTCTATTCTGAAAGACAAGCCGTGGAGACAAGCCGCTCTCTTATTTTCTTGAAAGAGAGGGTCACACACTGACCCCCCCCCCCTCGATAAAAGCGCCGCGCTAAACGCTCCGATGAAAAATACTGCTCGAGAAATTGAAACGCATTTGGCGTTTATCGTCGCCGAGTGCGATCGATTTCCTACGTTCACCGGCATCGGCCGAAAAGTCGTCCGCTCGATTTAACCTTGCCGAGCAAACATTAAGATAATTCCTGTCAATAAAGCCGGCTCTGGCTGTGCGCGCCGCGCTCCGAAATGGCTAACGAAGGGCACAGAGTCGCAAACGAATCAATTAGGCGCTAGAAAGGGACATCCGATCTTATTTTCACGTGAGAAAAGAGCGACACCGCGACGACGGCACAGGTGTTATCGCCGCCGGGCAACGCGCGATGTCGAAACACTCCGAAGAGATTTCTCGTTCCCGTCACGATCGAGACGAGATCGCGCGGCTCGTCCGAGATACTCGGATATTTCAGCAACGAGTCTGGAAAAATATTTAATTACATGCTCGTCGGTATCTCTCACGCCATTGAGAGTGCTTGTAAAGTCGTCTTTTTCAGCGTTCTCAATTCTCCCAGCGGAATTGTTAACAGAGGGCCTTTATTTATTAATGGAAAACTAAATTTTGTACAAATTAGTTTCATACGATAATTTGCCACAGTTTTTCGAAAGTTCTCGGGCTCGCGTTATTAACAGGAATTATCTCATTTTACTTTACGTATCGGACCGTGTTCTGAATTTTTTTTTATCGATGGATTAAAACACGACGGAAAATCTGCGAGGACAACCAGGCCGATCATTATAAACGGAGAAAGACGAGAGCCTCGTCCCAAGCTCCTTTATGTAAACCTTGAGGCGTAGATCCGGATTCTTCAAGAGCCAACAGGAGGGATAGAGAAGCAGAGGAACGAGCGCGGGAAAGAGAGAAAGAGAAAAAGAGAGAGAGGAGACTCGGTAGAGGGGGCATAACTGCGTTCGGCTTCTCAGGTGTCTCCTCGGGAAGAAAACGGAGGGGAATCTCCACGCACTTTTAGATCGGCAGGAGGTAAAAGCAAGCACGTCGGCGAAAGTGTTCTTGTATAATGCGCTCGCCGGCGGTCCTTCGACCGCCAGAAACGAACGAATTTAACGATCGTCGCCGTGGAAGAAAAAAACCAAATCCCCGATCTCGCGGGCAATGCTCACCACGAGCGAGCCGGCCTGTAATGATCTCTTTATCGGAGAGTTTCT
>VBVQ01005172.1:0-12467 GCA_011636635.1 Tetramorium simillimum | reverse complement strand
ATTTTGATTCTCATAGCCTATTTTCATTACTTTTATGTAATAAAATTTATATTCGTATTTGCGTTAAAAAAATATTTTTAATTAAATTTCCTTAACTTGTTTAACACGTAATAAATTTGAGATTGAGATATCTCGACAGCAATTCATTTAAAGAATGTTTTGATATTAAGATAATATTGTTTATTTTTTTTTGATCATTTTATTAAGCAATTATAATATTTAACATCAACGTATTCAAGTGATTAAATATTCTGGATATCTGTTCAGAACATTCTAAATTAATTCAATAATATAATTAAATTCAAATTTATTTGCAGTAATATTTTATAATAAAAGAATTTAAATTGACAAAAGAAGAGTTTAATTTTGATGCAACTGTAGACATATTGACAGTCGTAGAAATAAATAGTTTATTATCAGCATGTAAAGATAGATACTGAATGTCAAAGACAACCGCGGATGAAATCCAGGAAATCACTGCAGGAAATTGCAACATTTGGTAAACAGGATGATTATTCGGCATGCATTAAAATCGATCGAACATCAGTAGCGTAAAATTATGATGACAAGTCGAAAACGAGAAAAAGTTTGCGGCACGTGTAACTTTATTATCATTGTTCATGATTTATCATCGCCGATCATCAATACGTAGATATATATTATCAAAATCGCAATAACGTTCGTGTTTGTTTCTGCAAAAATACGAAATTGCATATGAGTCATTATTTTCATTAATCGCTATCAATTACTCGATTGATCAACAATATTTCTGCTGCCATGAATGATAGAACTTTCTTAAAGCTTCTCATAAATTGTTCAATATATATAGCTGACTGAATAATGTTTCTAATTTATATAATCTTCTTAATAACGATTATCGAAAATAACATGATCACATATTAAAGTAATGAAATCTTACGAAATTGGAAAATCCCTCCAGACATTATTGCGTTTGGCAACAACTTTGCGAAAGACAAGAATTTCGCAACAAAGACCATTGGCAATTACTTTCGAGCATTAAATAACGTTGCAAATGTCTTTAATGATCAATTACTTTGAATATTAAGAAATGGAATAAGCAAAGCGCTATATTTTATGCTCTCGATCCAGTTATATTGATAAATACATTACATACAGAGACACATATAACGCAAAAGGAAAGAGATATTTTTATAAAATAAATTCTCGCAAATTTTTCTGTACAGGAATAGGAGTTTAATTAAATAGAAATCGTGAAAAACATCTAATGTAATTTTCAATAATATTAACAGTCGCGAACAATTCAGATTAAAAGATTGCAAAGAGATATAATAATTTCACAAAATCCCTTGTGCACGTAACATAATTGACCTGATTATATGAAGCGTAATACATAATACGTAATGTATAACTCGATATAAGCAATCGTCAATATCTGACAAAAATAAACTTAAGGAAACCCTTGACCGCGCATTGACAGACTGCCAAAAGGATAAATGTTTACTTGAACATGGCCGAGCGTGAATCATTCAAACCGACACCGCAAATTTCGATAAAATCGTTACGCTCTATCCGCATGATATATTTCTCACTCAAGGGAACTTTTCTAAATGTATAAGAATGGTATATTTTCATAAGAAATCGTATCACTTCGCACGGGCACCGTTCACAATCGACAAAACACGTAAGCTCAACTATAAAAGCGCGCACATCGAACAACGAGCAGGACGGCGCAATTAATGGCATGGGCCGTGGTCGATCGTGCAATTAACTTTAACGAACGGGCGGCCTTGCGATTAAACTTAATTAGTATCGCAGTAATAACTCGTTAATAATCAGAACCGTGTATAGAATCGTGACTCTGTGTGTGAACTGACGTGCACGTGCACGAGCGCGCATCATCGTTCTCCAAGCACGCAAGTATCTTTTGTAGATGTGTGTGTGTGTGTGTGCGTATGTGTGTGTGTTGTGTGTGGGCACATATATGTGAGTGATGCGTCTATGCGTGTTTGTTGTGCGTTTATAAGTGTCTATTTGTGTAGGTGGAGCTCATATTTACACGACGATGATGGTGACGAAGAGTAGAACGACGACGCTATACAATTTTGACGCTGGAAAAAACGGAAGTTCGATTCCCACACGCGAAATCAAGAAGCGTCAACTAATAAGCTTACATTTAACACCAACCGAAAGAAACTAGAGATTAGGAAAAATATAATTAGGAGGAAGAGGTGGATGGCGATATCACATGTTGTTTTAAAAGTCACTATGTGTTAAACGTTGTGATGTTAGGCATGACAGGCACGACTACTATTATCGAGAAAGAGACATGTATTATAATTAATATATATATATATATATATAATTTTAAGATTGCACATTTTCCTTCGATCTGCCCGAGTTTGTAAAATTAATATAGCATTGGTTACCTCTTTTCTGGTATCTTTGGTATCTGTGGACTGTATTTCTTTTCCGGTATCTAGTAGCACTACGTGGTGGACCAAAACACGAACGACGAGTCCCTTCGTCCCGGTATGTAAGACATGTGGAAATAGACTGGAGCAAACGATGGGAATCCTGTGAATTGTGTGTAACAAAGAATCAGCAGGAACTGACAGACGACTGACAGAGTGACCGGTGCAAAGCTGTCAACGAGGCACTGAGTTTCTTTTCATTTTCTTCTTCGTTGCGCGCCTCGCTCAGCACTACTTCTCTCGCCCCCTCTCTCTCTATCTCTATCTCTATCTCTCTCTTGTGCGGCGACACTCGTTTCCGTCCCCTCAGATGCGCGACATACGAACCGCGAAGCCGCGCGCGATGCTACGCGTGTAAAGATCAATGGAAAACGCTTGAAAACGCGCGTACGTTGCTCCTTCGTCCAGTTGCACGTAGAGCAAAAAATTTATGAAACACCGTCCAGTTGGAGTAACATAAGTAAAAAGATGCACACTACCGTCCTTTTTTTCGTCCGACGTTGAATGTCACGAGTAAGGCGGATTGTAAAGCACGAACCTGATTGCGGGGCGGCCCGGCGAATTATGACTCTCTTTACGCTTTCGGCGGCTGCTCCATTCCCTCTACTGCTCATGCCCACCTCCTCGTCACCCCCGTGTACTCTGTGCTCTCATATGATCCCCACTCACGGAATCATCCCCCCCACCAACCGGTCGGAATTCCTACCATTAGGTCTGCAGCAGATCCCCCACCAAATAGAAGAGAGAAAGAGACAGAAGAAGAAGAAGAAGAAGAAGAGGTGGAGATTCAGAACGTTGGCATCTTGCGGCATAATTTGGGGATGTTGATCGCTGGCGATCATACTTTACGTCTTCCGGTTACGAGATTTTTAGCACAAGAATGATTTTTCGAGTAAATGTTTATGCGTCACGGAAATCGCTACTCTGATGAGAGATAAGATATTTCTATTTTGTCATAGAAATGTTTTCGATTACATCTTTCGATAAATCTTCGATGTCGAGATTGAGAGTACTTTTTTGAAGTAAAAAATTGCACGATCCTAGTTCACTATTAGAATTAAAAGACTGATATTTATTGATATTGATGAACTCTCGCACACAGTTTCTATTATATGGATCAATGAAAGTACTTGGAGATGGTAGAATTTTAACGCACAGATACACAATCAAACTAATCAAAATGATTTTAAATTCCTCTGTGTAAAAATTAAAAATTTAAATATTAATCATTCATTTCGTGTTTCATTTCTTTACTATTATATTATTTATAATAATGTAATTCTTTTGTAAAATCGAACATTTGACGGATATTCATTGTCTATTGAAATATAAATATTTCTGAAAATGATTTTATTCAATTGCAAAAAGAAAATTATAAATAAGGGAAATAGAACTACGATTTCATGAAACAAAATTTAAGTAATGGAAATATCATATTATAGTTATAATATTACTCCAACAGTTCTCTCCGTATATAATTAGCTAAATTGATCACAGTCACCAGATTTAAAGTTGTTAATTTTGTAAATTTTTGATGGCACCACGAATATATCTTTATACTCGGAGCGACTAAAATCTAGATCAAGAAGATATGGATATTATAATGCCTATTTAGATATTTCTGTGCTAGATTCGGGATGACGAAAATACATATTTTTAAAGACATCTTTAATATTATAGTTTCGAAATGGATTGTAATCAATATCAACGAGAATATTTAAAGAATTAGCAATTATTTTTTAAGATAAATTGCATCTGCAAGCAAACGCAACTTTTTCGTGGTTTCTTTCATTTCTTCGATTAATAATTTTTAAAAAGTTAGTATCTATTCTAACTGCTGTTTTCGCTATTATAATATATTTCTAAAAATAAATTAACTCGTATGCATATATTATCAAATTATGAATGAGGACTAAAAACATCGAAAAATTGTAAAACCTCTACAAATTAAGATTACGAAGGTATGACTATACTTAAAAAAATCGAACTGTAGAAATTAGTAAAAAATATCTTGTGCAGAGTAATTTTTGCTATCAGAAATATTTTTTTTACACTAAAATGTTCCAAAGAGGAAAATGTAATTGACACAAGATTTTAAAAGCACATCCGAGAAACGCAAAAAGTCAAGTTTATGTTTGCGAGTGTTCATTTGATTGGTGGTTGACTGATTTCTCTTATACGTTATTCTTTCCGTGAATCATTACTTCATTTATAACCTGAAATTCTTATTTAAAACAAAATTCATACAAAAGAACTTAAGAACAATTATTAAAAATTTTAAAAACAGAGAAAATTGAAGTTTGTTAATATCAAATATGTAAGTAAAATATATAAAAGAAAAAATTGATTTACGATTGAACGAAACTTTAAAAGTTAAAACAAATATTAAATATTAACTGAGAAATTTTGTGTGTGCAAAAAAATTAAATTGACTGCTGGAAGTGCACAAAGGGAAAAAGATAATTGCATTACGGCCTGCACATTCACGCTTTAGACTCATATTCATCTTGAATTCAATTTTTACAGTTAATCCAGCAATATTTTGTCAATATTTAAATATGATATTAAACGTTCCTCAACATGTTAATTACTTAGCATATTTTTCCATCTTACGTAATGACATTCTTACATATCATATTTATATTATATAAAATGTAAATGGAAAAATTATATAGAAATATGTCCGTAGAATAATAAATAATAAAAATCAAAGCATTAAAATCGCATTGGCAAATCGGTCAAAACACCCTGCTTTATCGCATTTTTCAATTGTTAAAAGTTAATAGACCTATGAATCTAGAAATGTGTCAAGATTATTAATTGTAAATAAAAGCTTATTTTTTATTGTGACATACTATTTAGATTCACCCCAAAAAAAATAATTTTGATATACGTGGAATCCTTTAAATCTTAGAGTATTTTACTCTTATTTTGACTTCAGGAGGATTCCTCTGAAATCAAAAGAAAAATACTTTAAACAAGAATATTATAGATAGAAAAAAATATTTTTTACTTTATTGAAAAAGGAATATGTTTGCTGTAAAACAGTGAGCTTAGAATATGAGATTACAGGAAAAATCATTTTGACTGTAAAATACTTTTTTTGGGCGTTGTTCAAAAAATAAAATTTGTACGCACTAAATTTTACTATAGTTTGTCTATGCCACGGGCCTTACTTACTGCGCTACTGAATAGCGTAGTAAGGGTCATGGCATAGAAATAGCTGCAAATAGCATTGGTCATTTTCTGGTCATAGTTATCCTTTCATAAATTCAGACTTATTGTCAGTAATAAACCAATAAATTCTATCAATAGCGACGCAAATAAAAACTGCAGTTTAGATTTCAAATTCTGATTAAGGCTTTTCGTAAAATTTTTCTCGTGAAAAGCTGCTTTGAATTTTATTATTCACACACACGCACGCTCGCGCGCGCGTGTATACATCCATCCATACATACTCAGATACATACTCAGAAATCAAGTCTATCGAAAGCAGATCTTGCCAGATATCTGCTGCAAATTTTGTTGACAAAAAAACTATAGATTTAATATCGGCTTTGATATATCACATGATATCGGCAGAATACCAACAGAAGTACAATATCTGAATATGTTAGTAGATTCTACCGGCAGAATATAAGCTGAATGCGGATGCAGTTGATGTTAATCTGCTGACATATTTTAACCAAATCTGTTGCCAGTCTGTCGACATACTACTATCATTTTGCTTACGGGGTATGTAGGGGAACGTAGTATATTTCTACATTCCCCTTGCCCCGCGAGAGGGGTCACTTATTGTCGGGCAGTGTACATATACGGGATATTTCATTTCAATTAAAATAGTCAGATATCTCTGAAATTATGGCTGTAACAAAATAATATTTTGTATAAAAGTTAAAAGGTTTGGAGAGAAACAAACAATAGTGATATTAACAACTTTTGATTTAAACTGGAAGTTGATGATAACTAATTAAATAAATTAAAATAATATTAATTTTGAAAACACCATAGGAAAAGTGGATTGTGTGAGCTATCATAGGACAGCTCTTTTAAAAAAATCAACAAATTTTGTCTCAAACGTTATATACATACATATATATATATATATATATATATATACACATAATATACGTATATTTCAACGACTTAGCGCACTAGGTGTATTTATCTTTTGTATTATTACATACTTTTAATGAAAGTTAATTCATATCCATATCCGATATTTTCCAAGTTTCTGTTTATATCTGAAAGCATGGTTTCCAATAATTATTTTATTTAATAAAATATTTTTGATCTATAAGAGATATTTACAAATAATCAATCATAGCAGTAATTTTTTGTGTCCCTCATACATTTTACCACTGATATATGTTCCAGATACAGTAGCCAGCATGTAACGCCAACATACTAAGCTGCAGTTCTCACTGCTACCCTTAACGATATCATGCGATCGATATCCCGCGCTGAAGACACACCCCGAACACAATTCGCGACTGCTTACCAAGAGGTGGTGACTAACCAAAGACATTCTCAGATATCGGCGTTATCGCTGAGGGTAATGGTAAGAGATTGCAGGGGAAAGTTGCGCGCCGATGTACGGAAAAGTGTGGCACTTATTTCATTTTCAACTCCTTCCATTTTACTTCCTTCTCCCTCCGGTAGATGTCGGTATTTGCAATTTTGCACAATCGTAGGGTTGCAAAATTGAATCTGCTGTAAAGGCCTTGAAGCATAGAAAAACTTTAGCAGCAAGACTTAAACCATTAAGAATTTCTTCATACAAGATTTTCAAACCTTACATTTCGAAAAGGTTGCTTACAGCCTCGACTGAGATTAATCGTTTCCTTCATAATTTACTGCTCACGTTTTTTCTCTGTGCTTTCTACGTACCAGCTTAACGGATGTTACGATCTTTTCTCGAACACGATTGGTTTCCCTTCCATTGTACACATCAGTCAGAATCAGAGAGAATTTTTCTAGAAGGAATAATTATTTCATTATTTATACAATATAACAATAATTAAAATATTTGAATATTTTTAGTTTATATTATCGCTTTAGTTCTTTCTTTTTCATTTAAATAAATTACATTTTTTAAATTTACATAGATTTGTTTTCCTCTTCTATGTCTATCAGATTGCGTGGCAGAATTTGATGTAAAAATGGTTGTATTTGTATAATAAAATCTCACGATTCTTCTGTTACTATATTGTAATAATAACACGATGCTCGTGACAAGTGCGCAATATTTTAATTAGTGCTATTTATGTGAATGATATTTACTTGTTGGCTTTTCGCAAATTAACAGAGATATTCGAGAGAATTTTTACACTGTTTTATGAATGGTTTGCTTGTCGCGAATATCTAAATAATGATAATATTTGTAACAATTGGTTTTCTAGCAAACAATGTAATTAACGTAATCGCGTTAATAAATGTAATAATATTGTTTTTGAAATTATTGATAATTTCATGGTATTTTGGCAGTCTGCAATAAAATTTCAACGATAAATGAAAATAATTAGCATTAAAATTAATTTAACTTAAAAATTACGTTTCATTGTCGTTTGGAAAGAACGGAATTAAAAGAAAAGAGGAAAGATTATACTATAAAACTGAAATTGGACATATATTTAGCTTTAGAAATAATACAATAGAAATATTAAATTTATATTAACAATAAGTATAATCTGCCTCTTCTTTGTCTGGTTTTTGTAATAATCAGAATGACAGGATACAAAGCGCCGTGAGAGAGACATGTTAACGCAAGTTTCAGAATGAGGGCTTCGGAATGAAGAAATGTCGAATTGACAGGTAGCGCGATAGGGAAAGCGTAGCTTCACGGAAACGAAGCCACGTATCCAATTCTACTTTCTGAATAGAATTGCGCGAACAACGATAACGAGTGTATACATTAATCTAATTGAACGTTAATTCTCTTTTTGATTTAAGCTTTCTCCAGTATCATCGCGCTGTTAAGTAAAATGTTATTTAGACTTAATGCTGCTCCAGCTTGACGTCATGTCATCGTTCAATTATGTATATTATTTATTGCAATTTTTCCCAAATCCGTTTTAAATCCAATTAGAATAAAGAATTAACAGATTAATGAAAAATCATCCTGTCGCCGTAATAGTGTTAGTCGACACTGCGATAAATCGAATTTCATATTTGAATAATCAAGCATCGGAATATCGACAGGTATACATGACAATACGTGGATATTTTAAGAATGAAAAGCTCCGTCTATCGCCAATTGTATGACGAACAATGGCATTATTATGCCGCGTCTTTAAATATTCAAATTATAAATTAATTCCAATATATTTTTGTCAAGTTATTACAATAATTATTCTTAAAGAACAATGATTGCGATATTCCAGTGAAACATCAGCGAACGAGAGGGCTTACTGTATTAATATCGGTGAGTTATTCAACGATATTCATGCTTACATAAAATGTCGTTGAGTGACTCATCGTTATGAGATAAAAAATTCAACGCACGTTATATCGCTAATGTGAAAGGCTTTAATTTAAACATTTCATATATTAAATCTACAAACAGCAGTCAAACGAGAGAGTACAAGGACGCTGTTTTTGTGGAATTTGGGCTCGAATATTTTTAAGGGGAATCACCTGTGTGATCCTTAAGTCCCAAGCAGTGATCTCTCAGAGAGAGAGAGAGAGAGAGAGAGAGAGAGAGAGAAAGAGAAAGAGAGTCTCAGCCACGTGTCCCGTGTCTGCCTCCTGATTATACAGCGTCGCGTCGCGAAGCCTCGGCTGCGCCAGCGCAAGCGATCGATACCCCAGACCGCCGGGGTTTTCGTCTGTCCGCGTGACGTCATGGTGTGCGAGCCGAGCCAAGACGATAGGGGCCGTAGTCTACCGAGGGTGATCGAGGTGGTGCGAAGCGCGTTAAGAGCGAGCCGTCGTTTCGACGTAGTGACCGCTACGTCGACTTCGAACGTTCCGCGCGAAAATACTCCCGGCTGCACGCCGAGAGTACGTGTTCACCGTGACCGGCGAGGCTCCCCCGCGTTCCCGCGAGAGTCCCGTTTAAATTTCCGAATCGCCGAGTGTCGCGAGGCGACTGCCACGCGCGAAAGTGACAGCTCCGAGTGGTTGGTGCTCCAGTCTCCCTAGAAGAGCCGTCGAGGGACGTTACGTTTTCCGCGGAAGAGAGTCCCGTAAGTTTCGAGAACGACATATGGGAAAGGGCTAAAAGCCGTCGGCGAGGCAATCCGCATGAGAGTGTCTGAATGGGGTAGAGAAGCGCAGGCAAGGTCGCCGTGACCCCACCGAAATTGAGCGGCCGTCATCGCGGAATTGGTCCAGACCCCGTTGGCGGAGGTGCGACCGCGGCACGCGCTGACGTAGCCCGTTCGTAGTAGCCCGTCCGTCGTGCCGCGCGTTATCGTTCGTCTGACTATTTGCCGGCGCTTTCCACTGGCACGCGATGATTTCCCCGGTGCACGCAGTGGAGAGTGGACGGAAGTAGCGCGCCGCGCTCGTCTGATCACAGGCAAGCTGCAACCCCTTCTTCGGGTCGCGGCGCAGCTGAGCTCGACCGGGCGCGACCCACAGCCCTACATTCGCGGTCTGCGGCGTGACCTAACTTCAACTCACCCCACCTTAGGCGAGCTTCGTCACCACCCTCTCTATTCCGTGAACCGTGACAGGTTCTTACGCATCGGATTCTCCTCTTACCCACGTATATTCTTACGCAAATTGATTAATAACGGTGCCAATGGCCTACTTTATCTTATTCACCACCGGAAGTTCTGTACTATTCTCGAAGAACAGATTTATTATATCGAGGCAAAATTTCTGTAATAATACTATTTCCGGAAACGTTTGTTAATTGTGCGTTGTTTGTTTCTAAACGTTTGTTTGATATTTAAAAATTTTTTTCATAAACGATTTACCTTGAAGAATTTAAAAAAATAATATGGATATGTATATCCGTATTTGTTTTCCTTTAATTTACAATCGTGAATATTTATAAGGAAGAAATGTGTCGAATTTAACTGTTAACGATGTAACGATCGGGAAAATTATCAATATTGTATATTTGGTGGATTACGTATCTGACCTTGACAAAGAGAAATCAATCATTCACGTATAACGACCGTCTAGGGACAACGCCTTCCGATGATGGTGTCATTAATTAACGAACAAATGATTTGACGGCACCAGGTCGACCTCGTTATCGTCGTTGTAACGATCGTCGTGATGATAATGTCGCGCCGTGAATACGCGAGGACTTTATGAGAACGTCTACTTTAATATTCGCCCGAGAAACCATTGCGATTCTGGAAGATGCACCTTCCGCGTTAATGGCTCAGTAAAGCGTCATTTCTTTGATCGGTACATACAATTGTTCTTGATTTTTAAAGCTTTTCGTAAAATTACATTTACACAAATATTGTTTTACGTTCCTCAGATACAACGACACCGGATACATTAATATTTCGGATGAAATATACAGCTCCATAAAAAAAGAGAATAAAATTTCGTTTAATTGTACAATAAGATAATTAAGGAGACAATGAATATATTCTTATTGCAAACTATCGTTTCGCTCGAATAAATTCAAAACGTCGTAAGTGATATTTTCGTTCTTAATTTTGTTACGATACCACGGAAATCGAATCGCGGAGTAAATAGACGTTCGCGAGTAAACAGACAGACAAGTCGAAAGAAAAGGAAGTAAACTATCGAACACTATCGCGCAAATAATACACAGTAGCGTGATAGAACCAAGAGAGCACGTGTCACGTTCTCGAAATATCGTTCGGCAAAATTGAATCTGCGTTGTACGCTGTATAATAACAACAAAATGGAATTTACCGTAAACGAAGATTACAAAGAGAGCTACGTCATTGTGTGATTTTTTTTCGTGCATATACAAATAATATTGGAGTACGACAGATCATTGCAGTATGTAGAATCCAATATATTACCGATTGTTAGCGATAATACATTCGACGCACGTGCCATTAATCGCGAACAGTCGAGGGAACACCCCATCATGTGCGTCGAAGTATAATTTATGTGTTGCGGTCCTATTTAAATAATTGAATAATTCGTAGCTAAATTAATGGAATATCATCAATTTTCTGCTTGTTTAAACAACAATGAAGAAATGCAACTGAATAATTTCTGTTAATTAAAGCTACAAATAATGAATAATTTCTATTTTGGTCAAACTACATAATTAGAAATAGAACTATTTAAATATGTAATGATTGCCATAATAATAAAATATCAAGCAAATACGTATTTGGAGAAAAGTTAAAAATTGACTAAATTATGATATACACATAAATGACTTGCAATGATATATTATTAAAAAATATAATTAAATATTACTTTATTTGGAATATAGAATTATTTAATATATCTATTCTAAATGAAAAAAATTTTTGAATGAGAAAAAAAAGAATGCATTGTTTTTGTGACTTATTCATTGAAATGGCATTAAAAAGTGCTATTGAAACTGGTTGTTGAAATTTTCTGTAACTGTATATAGGAATAACACGTGGCTCCGTGCTACAGTGATTAGTTACGGAAAGGTCTCAAACGCAAATCCCAGTCTCCATCCCAAATCCCACATACAATTTTCAACGGAAAGACACAGAAACTTCTAGATTTAGGTGACTGAAATAGGTCTACTCGCTCATTACACTACTTACACTACTATTTTTATACTACTAAGACATCAATAAAATGTATATTATTATCATGCTTGTACGCACGACAAAATCTGTTCTATTAATTAAATATATTCATTATTTATCTATTGGTAGAGACAAAATAATAGGCACATTTTATATTATTGTGTTATTCAATTTTGTTAAATAATTATGCATTGACACGTTTAATTGTCTAAAATCAATCAGTAATGTGAATATTGCAGATTGTACTATGGTTCACATGCTGAAAGCGTCGATCTATCTTTGCTGCTCATTTTAAGTACCTGTATCGAAGAAAGATAGAATGACGCTTTCAGCA
>VBVQ01005171.1:0-12471 GCA_011636635.1 Tetramorium simillimum | reverse complement strand
GGCCTCGGGAGATATCAAAATATTATTCGAGGGTTGCCCGCGGGATACCCTCGGATTCTCCTCGAGCCATATAGGAGTCCGCACAGGATCCGAAGTGGTCAGTTATTGCTCTTAGCCTCGATATACGAGCACCTCGGGCGTATCTGATGCGATCGTACCTTATAAGCTTCGTTGCAGCCGTAAGAAAATACAGAATGGATGGGTTACTTTTTTCCGTCAGTATTGTCACCATCTGTGTACCTAATGCACAGATGTTTCCCTGAATATAAAAATATGATGAAGATTGTTAGGAATATAATATGTTGTCTGAAACAAGTGTACGTTTCGCCAATTTTAAATATTGATTTTTAAAGGAGGAAAATCGTTTAGTTTATAAAAATAGCATTTTTAGCAATCGCGGATTAGCTGATTTATCATTAACATTCAACGCAATCTTTATTAGACGCACGAAACTCAAAGGCAGATGAGGCGAGGATACATCGACCGGCCAATCGAAACTTCCAAGAGTCCATAGACACAATATTGAACATATTTCTCTGTGGGCGCATTTGACACGTCCTCAACGTGGGCTGACGAGTAGACTTTCAGCGCGACAATCAGAATGATAGCTCTCTCTCTCTCTCTCTCTCTCTTTCCTCTGTCCCGGTCGTTTCCTCTCGTCGCACGTCTATGGAAAATCCGGGAAAGCAATAATTGCGACGAAAGACGAGGAATGTTTTCTTTTGCGGGCGGGCGCACGAAATGTACGAGGGGAAGGATGGAGGGGGCGAGGGCGCTCTCGGATATCTATATAGATAGAGAAAAAGAGAGACAGAGAGGAGAGGAAGCGAAGAGAAAAGCGAGAGGGGATGAAAAGGAAGGAGACGAAGAGAAGGGAATTCGTGCTGGAATAACATTGGGTGACTGTGGTATTGTCAACCCCTGTCGCGTTGCTCTCGTGCTCCTCTTATTTCTTTCCCCGGCTCTCTCTATTTGTCTGTCTCTTTTCCACCCTCTTCACTGCCGCCCACCCTTTCTATTGCCTTCATCGCCCCCTTCCGTTCTCCCATCTCTCGCTGTCTCTCTCTCTCTTTCGAGTTCCGATCTCGCTTTCGCCAGTTCTACCTATCCTAGCCACGGCTTAGTTAGACGCTGGAGTATAGTAGAGCACAGAGAATAGACGGTTGCTGGGAGGGGTGAAACAACACCCCGTTCCCACCGGCTACCCCTCTCTCCCGACTCCACCTTTTACTCTTCCTCTCGCTCTCTCTCCTGTTCCGTCTCTTTCCCTCCTTTCCGTCTCTCTTTCTCACTCCTTCTCCTTTATCCGTTCCCTAAACGTGGCCAATAAAAACAACACTACGTCGATGTGGCGAGGGGATGTACGGGGGTTGCGGCGAATTATAAAAATAACACTGCCAACCAACCCCCTCCCTCCCCTCTCTCTCTTCGATCGAACAATCGCTGGATCTCTCGCGCGGGCCGTTGACGCTGACGTCGCCGACGTTTTGTCGTTTTGGAGCTGTGAAAAGTTCGAGACCCACCTCACACTTTTCTCCTCTCCTTCTCTCATTCTCTCTCTCTCTCTCTCTCTCTCTCTCTCTGCCCCCCTCCTCTTTCTCCCTTTCTTTCTCGTCTGCCTTTCATCCGGAATTCTCTTGGAGTCGCGGTTGTCCGGATACAAGCGACTATGTATGTAGCTATGTACGCTTAATTGGGAGCTGCGCGCGTACGTCCTTATTTTTCTTCAAATTGCACGACGACCGTGTTTTTCTTTTGCGAGTGTTACGCACTTACGTAAACCGGCGTTCCTGGGGCAACTTCCGATAACCGCTTCCCGCGTTTTTTGCGCCGCGCGTTACCGAGCTCCGATCGGAATTAAAACCCCCTGCCATTAGCGGAATAATTTAATCTCATTTCTTTACTTGTTATGGAAATTTATCGCAGACGTTTTACAAACGTTTTCATCGTTGTACTTTATCATCGCGTAATAGAATACGTAGAGCATTCGGTTAGTTAGCAATTAGTTATTGAGCGGCGTAAATAATGATTGAAAATTTTAGAATATATCAAAAGTTTCCAACCAATTGAATAATTTCATCATTTCATTTATTCCATCAAGATTTCCCGGCGAAGAGTTTAAACTTTTGTATCGCCGTTTAATATTTTTTTAAAACGCTATAATAGATATTTAATACATATTTTAATGTATTCATATTTGAATTTGTCGAGATATGTTTTTGAATTTGCTCTTAAAACAATGATTATAATATATCTAAATTGTTTTATCGGTGAAATTGCTTTATCGGTTTTTATCTCTTTTTTTCTCATTAAATTCTTATTTATTATTCAGTCTCGATTACATTATCCGACTTTACGTGAACTTTCATATAATGTTGAAATGGGATTTATTTCTACACATTTTCATTCAATCTGTGTAAAAAAATATTTATAATCTGCCCAATTCATACTTATATCACTCAACTCTTTTATTACATCTCTGATATTTTCGCTCGCTTCTCTCTTTGCTTCAATTCACACTTGCTAGAGAGTGACGGATTTCTTCGGAGAAAAGGAAGAGAGCGGAATCGACGCAATCGAGGCGAATGAGCGAATCCTCGAAATCCTACGTTGCAATATTCGCGAAAGATGACGTGAAACGAAACGACGATGTCGACGCTCGTCCCGCAACCGCTCGTAACTGTCCCATTATAGGGTCATCGTGGCATATTTCGCGCCCTGTCTCGCATTTTCTCTCGTCACCTTTCTCCCCTGTCCTCTCTTTTCTGTCTCTTTCCTCTTTTCGTACTGCGCGCGGGCATGCACGCGGACCATGCCTGGGCCGGGCATGGCGCGAGGCGCAGAGTCAAAGGGAGATAAAATCTATAAATATGTGGGAGGCGCACGCGACCCATTCCAGTGTTTGTTCAACCAGGAATAACCTCCGCGTTTCTTCATCGCGCGCGAGCGGGCGGGCGCGCGCCCCGGAACCCCGTACCAAGAGAGGCTCTGGTTTTGCGGCTTGACGCAGAGGCCTTAATCTCGGGGCTGATGCTTCACTAACTACCGTCCACGGCCAGCCTTCAGCCTTTCAGTACTTTCGACAATCTCTTTACGCGTCATCCGACTTTCCCCATCGAAAATCATTACGCCAGTACATCCAGTTAACGCACAAATACGTGACAATTCACTCGCAATCGTTGCATTTTAATTTGAGCGTAACTGCCACGGTAAAGTGAGTCTAGTCTTCAAAATAAACGATGTTGCAATTTGTGTAAATCGAATTTTAATTTTTCATAATTCATGCTATTGCGAATAAAAGGAAAATAATTCCGATAAATAAGATAAAGAGAAAATTGAAAGAATTTTTTGTTATAATTTAGGATTGACAACATAATAATAAACTGATAAAGATATCATCCGATATTAATCCGCAAATATGTGCAAATATATTGTAAATTAAAAAATTCACATACTGTTTATTTTGTAAATTAGAATATTTAATGGAAAAATCGTTAGTCTAAAAATACGTATAGGCATGGAAGAGTAGAAAGTTTTCTAAAATTACAAAGAAGATAAGATTATTAAGAAGAAGTTAATAAAGGAAAGATAAAAGGAAAAAAAAGAAAAAATTAAGATAAAAGAAGATAAAGCAAATAGTAAGATAGAGATAAAAAAGAAAAAATTAATCTTCCTGGAACATTCGGGAAAATTATTATAGAAAAATGTGAAAGAATGGGTGTATTTTTAATGGGTGTAATTTTAAAATTTGGTGTAAATCAAATCGCGCTTCTTATCTGTAAAAGTGCTAAGGTGATTAAACTAATCAAATCTAATCTAAATTTTCGAATGCATGAAGTGCCGAATAAAAAAAGTTCTCTTGTTTCTCTTGGTAGCTTCGGTAACATAACAAATAAAAAGAACAACATCTTCCTCGCGCAAACTCAATTACAATTAAATGTAACGATCGTTCTCTTGGAATTCCGATCATTTGTCGACGACAGAGAACGTGGTTCGGCGTGGAAAGTTAGCCAGACGGTAGCACGAACGAGTTGGTTAGTTAGTAGTAAGCGTATCTCATCAATCTTCCTCGAACGTCGGCGCACGATGTACCGCGGATCCAAAATACCCACGACACGTGTATCCATTAAAATAGTGGATGCCGTGCACCGCGGAAGTGCCCGCGTCATCCGTTTTGCCGAGAAGGCAGAAGGTTCCCTGAAAAAAATAAAAAAAAATATCTTGACCTTTCATCCTAATTTTCGAATATCGCGCTTGTAGAACCTTGGTACACGAGCACAAATTTTTGCAAATACAGATAGATATTTTACGTCAACATTAATAATAA
This sequence comes from Tetramorium simillimum, assembly GCA_011636635.1. Taxonomy (NCBI): domain Eukaryota; kingdom Metazoa; phylum Arthropoda; class Insecta; order Hymenoptera; family Formicidae; genus Tetramorium; species Tetramorium simillimum. The sequence goes on along the minus strand of VBVQ01005171.1, from coordinate 8,144 downwards.
TTTCGTATTTCGTTCGTTTAATAATTAATGAGGATAGCTTTAAGCGTAATGCAATTTGAAATGTTGTGCTGTGGTACAATGAACACTGACATTGGCAAATTGTAACAATAAAATAATCTGATTTATGCGTAGCAGAGTAATTAATGAATCGAATATGATATTCAAATGTGTTGTTTCAACATTGTGTATTTCGAATCCTGAATTCAAGAGTAGATAACACCCCGTCTAGAGTTGCACAAAAAAAAACTTGAAAAATATTTCTAAATTATCTCAAGCTCCTCTTGCTATTAAAAATACAGATTCTTTCAAGGAAGAAAATTTGATCCGTTAGTTACTCAAGCCGTAATTCAATTTTCCCATATTCACACACGTTTGAGTGGAAAATTCGATTGTCAATGTTGAAATATTGATATTTGTCTCAAGTTGAACCTTTATGTAAAAAAAGTTTACGTTTCAGAGTAGCCCGATTAAAGTCTCGAAGAAAACGTCGACAACAATTAAATACGCGATATAGAGTTAGCGGCAGAGACGAAAGAGAGCGAGACGGCCTTGGAACCTTTGGGTTTCTTAGGCGAAAACACCCCCGGAAAAGAAGAGACCCGTGTCACGGGGGAAGCTCACGGTTCGGCGGAACCGGATGCGCCGAATAGATGGGGCGCAAAAAGGGGTTCGACGGGGCCGCCAGCAAGGTCCGCCATTCTCGACACCTGGCAACAGCCAATCGTAGGATAAAGCGGACGGTAGAGCGAGAAGCTTCTGGTCCTCAAATGCCACACCCTTCATTGTGACCACATATCGACCGTGGGGCCGCGTTCCGCCGCCGCCGCCGCCGCCGCCGCCGCGGCGGTGCTAAGTATTCGCGCACTTGCGACGCGCATGTGTGACGAGCGAGCGGACGAGCGTGCACAGACGGCACAAACGCGGAATTGAATTAAGCAGAGCGAAATAATCGCGCTGCGACGCGAGAGAAATTTTTCCGCGCCGAGAGACGGGAGACCGGTCGTCGATCGGCTCGCGGAAAACCGCGATCGTACAGTCGCGAAGAACATGACGTCCGCCGGGTCGGAAACAATCTGTTTCACGGACCATATTTATTCTTGCAGTGAGAACGCAGTGCTTGATTATATAAAATTAAATGATATTAAAATTAAGAAGTTAGACATTAGTATTTATCACGCTCTTCATTTCATAGACTATACCTACTATAATTTTGCTTAATGTTTATGTTATACGGATGCAAAATTGTTGCTATAAAATTTCAAACACTTCAGACTGTTGCAGAAAAATATCATGCATAATTTTTAATTTCTTACTTTTAGATAGAGAAGATGAGATTAAATTCGATTATCATCCAACTACTTTAATCTCTAACTACTTTGATTTGACTGTCGGATCAGCTTTATTCATCAATGTTTAATTAATTTCAGTTGTTTATATTAGTTTATATCTATAGGAGAAAACCTGGAAGGTGGGGGGGGGGAGGAGTGTTGCAGTGATGTTCCAATTAAGTGCGTAATGTTCAGTCGGCCTAATCGAACACTCAAAACCCAACTCGCGCGCTCTTGTTCGCGTACTCACTACTCGCGCATGCGAGGGGAAGAGTGGACCGTAAGAACGGCCTTGTTATTACAGATGCCGCTCGTTCAGGGATCTCGGGGTGTATTTCAGGCACAAAGAGAGTAGGTCTCCTTCCAATCCGGAAGAGCGACGCCTAATTTTTGGAATCCCGTACGTGCGTTTCTGAAAACGCGCGCCCGCACCGCGCGAAGGTATCAACTTTGTTCGGTACAATTCACCAGCGCCAATGCCAAAAATCCGTTTTCTTATCGTTCCTATATGTGGACCGTTCTAAGCGATTTAGATAATTTGCAAATATTTGCTTGAATATTTAATAAGACATATGTGTCGATGTTATGACAACATCATTTATCGAACGAGAATAACATAGTGTCTCGTCAACGTGACTTTGTACGGCGAAGGCTAATTAATAGCAAATTTTTAAAATGTAACGCAGTGAGTTATTCATAACGATAAAACCAACTCAAAAAGGATTAGTGTAATTGTTACGTCACTATTCGCGTGCGTGCCATTAGCCATCACAGTTATACCAATTGCGTCATGACTCGTAATTGTATTAACTACGAGCGAAACATACAGGCTCTCTAAACTGTCTATTTACTACGCGTATCTGAAATAATATTTTTCCTGCTCCAAAAGGCGAGTACTCGCTCTCCATTTTTTTTTTTCATTCGCCCGGGGACAAACGTGAAAAGGAAGCTCGCGACGAGGACATCGTCAGTCGTCGGCACCGGTATCCTCCGGCGGGTCTTCGACACGGGGTTGAATCTCGAATTAGTATTAACGTCGCGACGCGACTCTTTCGCTCGCTTTTACTAAAGCAAACATTCGCGGTGGAAAAAAAGCTGTGCGCCGATGCCGATGAGCGACGACAGTTCTCGCTTAAATCGTCACCATGACGGCGCGCTCTTTCTATAATTACGACGACGTCTCCTAGCATTTTTTCTCTTACACGACTGTTCGCGCGTACTCCAAAATTTCTGAGCCTTCGTCGCGCGAGGCCTTGCCCCCGCGATCTCATTAATACTCGGAAGAAGCTGAAGGATGCGAAATAAGAGATCCGGAAATGATGAAACTGTGTGGGATGGGGAGAAACACGGATGTGACGGTATTGATACTGAAAGCCGACGGCGGGACGCCAAGACTAGCCTTGTTCGCGGGGACTAATCCACGCGAGATCTTCATTGCGCGACGGCAAACAAACGGAATCGGACAATTTGTTTTCGTACGGCGGCTAAGTAGCGACCGCTATCCGCCGCGCGTGTCTTAGATCGGGAAGAGCAAGGAGGGAATTGTCGATGAGAGAGAAAGAGAAAAGGAGACAGAGAGACAGAGAGTGAGAGAGCGAAGAAGATACGGGAATAAGTAGCGGACGGGAAACTGGCGAAGGCGAAGAACGAGGAAAGAGAGAAGGTGCGACGACGGCGACGAGGGCAAGGGGCGCAGAGGGCGGCGGCGGGGCGGAGCAGCACGGAGACGAGGCGACAAAATCAATTATTTTGTTAAACAACAAGCCGTGTTATGTTAGGTTTGCCAAAATAACCAAAACAACGACGCGCTTGCGTTTCTGCGTATACGCCGGTTCATTCATCCGCGCTCTCGCCGCGCCCATCGCCGCATTCCCATTCATCCTTCCGTAGCGAGAAATTATCATCGGAACGGATAATCGGCGGCAAAGCGGTTTTTCCGGCAGACCGGGACCCGGTCGCGCGTCTGCAGGTGCCACAGTCATTATTATGCCGTCATTATGTTGCGTGCGGCGATGGGCATTGCCGACGCATGTGCAGTTGCGAAGAGAGATGAACTGATTTCGGGATCGCGCGAGGGAAATGCGTTCGCCTCGATTGGATCCGACTTCTTTCAATGCGCAGAATTAATCACGCGTATCTTTGGAGAAATCTCTCAATTATGACGATGCAAAGTGAAATGTGCGATATCATTTGATAAATACAGAACCGTATCGAAGGATTAATTATTTGTCCTACAAACGTAATTTTCTTCAGTCAATAAGGCGAATTATATATTATAATATGTATATTATTGATTAGGTATTAAAATTAATATACAGGGTCTTGCCATGTTAAGTGACCAAATTTCAAATATAAATTTAAACGAACGTTTGCGAGCATACTTTCGGAGAGAAATTTGTTTTGTTTTGAAGTCTTAATTTAATTAAATTTATATTTAAAGCTTGGCCACTTAATCTGGGAACACCCTGTATAATTAAGATGTAATTCAGAAAAATGAATTTCCAGAATTATGACTCTCTTTAAATTTCTTCGGATATCTAGGAACGAAGTTTTATCACCTCATTCTTAAATAAAATTACGATCTTGCTTTATGATTTTTGCGTTATTATCCTCTTTTAATCGCAATTATGAAGAAAAAAAGAAAACGTGATTAACCGTATAAAATAAAATTGTTTTATAACATTTGTAAATATATACATATTGCTCGAGAATTCTTAAAGATCAATGCACGATATATATAGACACAAATGTATCTTCTTTTCTCAAAACTTTTACAGTTCTCGTGAATTCGCTCTCCGACCACAATAGAGTCTGAGGTCTCAATGCAAGTCCGGAGTTTTGAAGTTGACGGTGTCACGTACGTTGAAGAGGGCCGCGAAATTTGGTGAAATGCAACGCAAGGTGCATCGCCGGGGCACCGGGGCGACGTAGCGGAGGGGAGGTTTCGCGGTATCATGAGCTGTGCACTCTTCAAAAAGTACGGAACGAACGAGCGAAGAAGCGATCCATTAGGTAGGAAGCCCCGGCTGACACGCCCTGACGCTATCAAAACACGCCTTAAAACTTATATTCCAGCGCCGGCGCGACGGTGGTAGTAGGAAAGCCGCGTACGTGAGATAAAATAACAGAGTGTAGTTAACAGGCTTGGGTAAAAATATTCACGCTAGCTTCCATATCTCCCTCTCGCGCTCGCTCGCCCTCTCTCCCGCCCTTCCTCTCTCTCTCTCTCTCTTCCCCTTTCTCCCGCTCCACCCTCTCAATTTATCCGCGTCTACGCTTCTCTCCCTCTCTCTTCACCGTCCTTGCGCCGTTCCTGCGCGTTTTTTGCAGTCACATATTTCGAAATTTCGCGAAACGTATGTACGGTATCATTCGCATCGATTAATCGAAACGTTCGTAAAAACAGCGGCCGCGCGCGCTCGCCATCCGGCAAGGGATTTTAATTAATTTTTCAACGATCAGTGGCGGGAATTGTTTGGGTTTACACAAATTATTCTGGAAATTCCGTGCTAAAGTTGTACGTTAAAAACTGGAAGAACATGATCCTCAGTAAAGGATCCTTTATCGATCCTAGCAGAAAAACATTACTGTACAGTAATAAATTGGCCAGTAATTAATTGCTGTTGCTTAGTAATTTTATTACTTACACAATAATAAAATTAGGATAATAGTGATTTATTACTGGCCAATTTATTATTGCACAGTAATACTTTTCTGTAAGGAAAGGATCACGTACCATTACACCGAGATGTAAATCGCGATTTCATATGCGGAATTCTAATTTCCGTATTCAATTACACGAAATCTCTCCGATGGAAAAGCTTTTCGTAATGGTCATTAAAGAAATAAAGATTACTGTTAATCAAGAGGCCTGTTCTTTATAGCTGCATTATATTACGTTTCATTCATTATATGTTACATTTAAAACGAAATGTGCGTACAATATGACGTAGAAGAGAAAAAGAGAGAAAGTGAAAAATGTAAAAGAAAGTGCAAAAAACGAATCTAACAATAAGATTAAACTCGATATTCGACTATTTAACTTTAATGTAAGACTCAAAATCTTAACTTTAATGTAAGAACTAAAGATATGTGTTCTTGAGACTGATAACGAATATAATATACAAAATGTATAATTAGAAGGAGAATTCGATATTGGCTAAACAAATTGATTTTCGCCCTTACACGAGTTATATGTTTTTGATAGCTCGTCTCTTTTGACGAAATAGAAATCAAATGTGTATCTACGACGTCAATTAGACTTGTGTCGCCATCTCTCGTACATGATACATCACTATAGATCCGTAGATAAATTCTCATGCGAATAATGTTCATTTCAGATACAGATTAACTTTTATTTCGGCAAAACTTATTTTTCATCTAATTTTAACAATTAGGAAATGATAAAAAGTAAATTATAAGACGAGATTAAAGTTAATTTATTTGATAGAAATTAATGGACACAAGTTGATTATCATCAGTCTACCAAACTCGGAAACGCGTATACCGACAGCTGTTCGTTTCCAAAAGGCACTAACAAAAATTGTCGGGATAATTATTTATAATAAATTTTATATGCATAACAATAATGAATCATATGAATTTAATATTGCAAATAATTATACGTTATCAATTTTTTCAATACTTAATATCGAGGAATATCGAAAAGTTATACTTTAATCTATGTCATTCTATGAAAGACATAAAAACGCGCTAACATCTTTAGAAACGCGTTCTGAATACGGGCCTAATTATATATCTTCGGGGTTCTTTGAGTTCCATTGATAATCATGAAAATTTATCTACGATTGATCATTTTTAAGCGGTAATCTTCCAAGCGCCCCAAGGTGTATCTCGTATTGATCGACCAGTCGGGACGCCAGATGGCACTTGACGCGACATCTGACGGCGACACTATGCAAATTACAGGGTCGGCGAATAAATCAGAAAATTCCGTATATCTGATGCAAGCTTCGGACGACAGGTGCAATACGTTGCGTGTCGCACGACCGGGCCGCTCGATCCCCACATAAAAGTAGCGGAGTGCAATCCCATCGATTTGCGCCACGTCGCATGTTTCTGCGAGGCAGCGGGGAACACGTAACATTACAAGGTATCCCAATTATTAATTATTCATTGTCAGCACGCCTTTTCTTTACAAACATATGGAGTACCATTCTGAAACGATCTCCGATTTTGCATCCTGGTTCGCGATCGTCGCTCGATCGGCAATCTCACGCCTACGTGCAGCGCGACGGCATACCATATTTGGACGGGACGAAAGCTTCGCAACAAGAACACTATCCGCAATAACGTACTGAATGCGAGGGTTTGTATCGAGACATACTGTATAAATTTTCAAAATACAAAACGGATAAGGGAAAAAGAGAGAAATACGAGCGTGATCGAGGGCAAAAGCGGCGGAACGGGCGATTTTTCGGGTCAAAATTGGCGCCCGCGCGAAGCGCGCGTGGCCGCGGCCAATCGCGGGTCGGCGCGCACGCGCGGACGGTCGGCGCGCGCCGGCGCAGACGCGCCGTCGCGGCGGGCTTGCGGGTCGGACTTTAGCATCGGACGTTGCAGTAGCGGCAAACGAATCCGATTGGGCGGCGTGGCCCACGAAGGCCACATCCGGCCAGCGACGCCGCAGTATTGGTCGATCGCGCGCGACGGCATCATGGCGATGGTGGCGAGCGAAGTTGGTCGAATTTCCTATATATATTATTGATAAATAGCTCGCGTCGTTGTCGAGTGCGACTCTCCGCGAAGCGGCCCCGAGGAAACCAGCCGAGGGAACGTGCGCGTGTGTGCCGACCGATTCGCGCGTAGTACAACGACGGCGGCCACCTCACCGCCGTGTGCGAGGCGTTACGGCGCCCCGTGTGTGTCCCGAGCGTGCTCCTCTTCTCGCGCGTGGAAGGAAGGAAGCGGCGGTGGCCCCGCGCCGCGGACGGCCGCGGTGCACGTACGACATACCGTGACGACAGTTACGTGAGAAGAAAGAGTGAGAGAGAAAGAGAGAGCGCGCCGTGAGAAGGAAAGGGGGAAGCAGAACGAGAAGGAGAGCGCGAACTCGGTCGGGAGAGAGAGGGAACGAGCGAGGAGAGAACGCGCGCGCGTCGCCTCGGCAAGCGGTGATCGGCGGCGGACGGGAGCAGCCGAGCGCGAACGACGGGATTATCGTGCGCGTTTCTGGGTGTGACGGAAGGACGTGGTCGCAGTCCGGTATCGGTGCGCGGCTCGTACCGGCGACATCGTGCACGAGGTGGTGTTGTGCGCGAGAGTGGCCCCCGTAGGGCCGGGGCCCAGGCAGCGTTCCCTCGCTGAAGCCTGCGGCGCTATCCCACGAGAGCATGCCGAGCCCAGCCACGAAGAGGTGAGAGCGAGCGAGATAGATGTAGGGAGAGCGAGAGAGCGAGAGCGTGGCGTAGAGAGAAAGAGTGAGAGAGAGAGAGAGAGAGTGAGTGAGTGTGTGTACGTGAGAGAGGAGTAGAGAGGGAGAGGGAGGGACGGAGACGGCGCGAGAGCGAGCGAGCGCGCGATCGAGAAAGGAAGGAGAGCGTGCGTTGTAACCCGTGAATCCGAGGGAAGCGACTACCTTCGAGGCCTGTTTTTTTGCTCCGCCATTGTACGTCGCGAGACGAGACCCACCGTCCCGTCCGAACGTCTCGGTGGCGGCGGAAGCCGCTTGCGTTTTTTGCGCGCGCGGCAACGACGACGTCGACGTCGACGACGACGCGCGGGCGTGTTCCTGCAACGGCGTCTTCGCCGTTGGACGGAGCGGTAACGAGGAAGAGGCGCGGAGGAGGGTGGAGG
>VBVQ01005170.1:0-12471 GCA_011636635.1 Tetramorium simillimum | reverse complement strand
ATATATAATACTATATAATTATATATTATTTATATATACACGTATCCTTTTAAAACTTTTGCTGTCATTTATTAATTAATCAATTGATTTAGTAAGTAGAAAAAAAATCATTCTAAGATTGCACACTTTGTACCTTCGCACTGTTTGCTTTTTACACATCAAAGAAATATTTCCTATTAATTTTCCTAAAGATATGAAAGTAGACATTTTATAAATTATATTATCTAATCTATGAAACGATTTATGCATTATGTTCTAAAATCATTGGATATTTTTCTAATCACAGCTTTTTTAATTAAGTTGAAGACGTCAATATTTATAATAGTCTACATATTCTTAATCTTTAACATTATACTTTGTTGTAACTAAGGGTTTTGTAAAAAATTTATTATTTTGAAATAAAGTCAACAAAACGATACATAAATGAATAGAAAATTTTTTCATTTAGTTTCTCTTTTGAATTTTTTTTATAGAAATATCTATTTACGATTATTATTCAAAAATTATGTACGTCAAGTTTTCATTAAGGAAAAATTGATTTTATACAGACTAGAACAGAACTACAGTGAGAAAAATATCCAATCATTTCGAAACATTTTGTATATTGAATAATTGAAGACATATTAAATAACATTATGTAACGACAGTTGAGTTTAACAAAACGTAATTATTTGCTCATATTTCTCTCTTTTTTTGTGATTTTATAATACAAAATAATTATACTCTATTGAAAATGGAATTGGTTGGAAAGAAATTATTTTAAACTATAAAAAAAACCCTATGTAGAATCACTGTTTTTTAAAACTCTTCAGTATTGGATAGATGTTGTCAAAGGCTTCATAAATTTCCTTACGAACTTTTGCACCTAATGACATATAAATATGTGGTAAATATTCAAGCACTAACTAATCCAATCTTTCGTGCAAGTTTGAATGTGTTATGTTTGTAAATTGTAAAAAAAAAAGACTATAAAATCTTTTGACGCATATATTTGAATATATATTATAAAATGAAAAGATAACAAAGCGAATACTCACCTGTCAATACTACTTTCCCTGAGACGAATATGAGCAATACAATTCGGGGCTTGACCATTCTGTATATTAGACCCGGAAATAATTCTGGTTCGTACGATGAGAATTGTCCGTGAGAAAGCACTAAACCCTCTAATCTAATTGGAAACTTAACATCACAGCTGCCGACCATATTTTGAATTTTAAAATCTAGGAACTTTGCCTAAATTAAATTAAATCATAATATCAATTATTAAAGAACAGATTTATATTATCATTAAATATTTTAATGATAAAAAGAGTATTATATTTAAAAAGAAACTGTATTGAAAAAAATAATTTATTTTGTATTACATTTTAATGAGAAAAGCAGATTGATGATACTTACAGGAAAACCTAACTTCTGGATAATTCTTGCATACTTTCTCGCTGCAAGACGTGAATCTCCTTCACTCTTGGCGCCAGTACAAACCATTTTGCCACTACTAAATATCAGTGCGGTGGTTCTTGGTTCTCTTATTCGCATAATAACGGCTGCAAACCTTTTTGGGTTATACTCGGCGTTTCTGGCATGAAGCGCTATTTTCTTTAGGTCAAGCTTGCAATTTAAATTAACAGTAGACACAATATTCCTAAAATAAAGCACAAAATATAAAACAAAATGAAGGCAAACGTAATTATATCGAATTTCTTTACAAACTTACTGCAACTGTGGTAATATTCCAGGATCTGCGGAAGCTGGAGTCATGGGTGTCATAGGTCCTGGGGTCGCAGGGCCTATCGACGGCGGTGCTATTTGATTATTTTGTGGTACTATTGGAGACATCATATTTTGCTACAGAATAAAAGAACAAAGCAGTTAAAATAATCAAGTAAATATATTAATATACTTTTAGAATATTATAACTTCATTTTTTATTAGTTATATGTTCTCTCAAGCTTTAATGCTTATTTTTTTCAACTGTAAATTTCCAACATTCAAAATTAATACTAATAGTATCTTGAATTTCAAATTCTATCACAGATGCTCACGACTAAATTTAATGTTAAATTACCGGAGTTTGTGGCTGCATAAGACTCTGTGGCGTCGCAAACGTCGGAGTTGGTGCGTACGTGTGCATGTTCTTTTGCGGCGTCGTTATCATCAGCATGCCACTCTGTATGTTCGGACTCATCGAGTGCAGTTGCTGCAGCTGCTGGAACTGCTGCGACTGCTGTTGCTGCTGCAGGGCATTCGGCAGGATCTGCTGATCCTCCTCTGGTTGATGCAGAGGCGTGCCGATGCTAGGAATGCTGAATCCGGGACTCGGAAGCATCTGATCCATCTTTAAGTGAGTTTAGTAAGTGTTACGCTGTTCACGACGAATCTTATTTGGAAGTACGAAAGAGAGATGGAATCCTTGAGGTTATGCTCGCATCTCCACGAAGCGATTGATAATTTATATTAATTAATGGTGAGTTTCAATCTGAAATCTTTTTCGATTATTAATTACCGAGAGATTTCTACCTTTCGTGTACACAAAATGTAAAAAATTTATGAAAAAACATCTATAAGTATTGAACACAAAATTCGACATATATTCTAATTCAAACATTTGCCATAACTTTATCCTAAATTCAAATTCCGGCACTGCTTGTCTAGTAAGATGTTAATTTTATTAAACTCTGAAAATTTACCTTGTCACAATATATTGTCTGGAAGTTTTAACGTGCAACTTCGCACGATTTCGTGCTTATCCTCGTCGACTTGCAGTGGCTTCGTCACTATTAAACTGAATACAGAGAAATCGATCGGATCGCGAAAAAATGATTTGTTCCCGAGGGAACTTGTCTCATAGATCAAACCAAAATTACTCGTTAATTACTTTTCATTATCTCATACACGCGTGTACATACAACCCTCCGCAGCGTCTTGTTTACAACTGTTTACAACCGTCACCAATTCCAAATGCTTGTGCTTCTAAAGCACGAAATCATACAGCACTATAGATGGTGCTACTGGCACTGAAATGGCACTGAAATTTTCAGTGAAATGGAGAGAGACGTCCATTACGCTGCTAATTACGTGATTATCTCATATAAAAAAAAAACACAATTACTATATATTATGTATATATTTTTCAGAATTAATGTATATAATATATATTATTAATATATATGTTATTGATCTACAGTAATATAATACATTTATTATTATATATTATTATTATAATTAATATATATTATTAATATATGTAATTAATATGTACAATATATTAATAAAATGTTAATATTACATTTTTAATTGCTAGTATTTAATTGCCGCACAGTATGAAGATTTATTTTTCTCCCACCACTGAACTTTCAGGTGGCAAGGTCGCCTATTTTCTAGTGGATTTTGGAACGCTTTAAATGGCGCCAATATCACGAGGTTGGTGTCGGCGTGATAGATTCGACAACCTCGTAGGGACCTTTTGTAACATGTTTGTTTTCCACTTAAGAATTTATTATATTTTTGCAGTATCGTGCGACTAATTTATTTTTGAGATCTGCGATCAAAAGGTAAGTACACTCTTACCGTTATTATATATTCTTCATTAAAACTTTAGTGACAATATCCCAAATGCTCATCATTATCTTTTCATTGAAATTAACTATCTTATATTTTGTAGGGGAAGATAATTTTATATGTGCCTAAGAAAACTGTCAAAATGAACATCGATAAACTCCTAAAAAGGAAGCAGCATGCCAAACGCGACAACAATCTCCGCCAGTTGGCCGAGATCACGAATACCCTGGGGGATATATACTTCGAGTACGAGCGGCCGCAGGAGGCTCTGCTGGAGTACACGGAGCAACTGAGGGTCTGCGAGGAGCTACAGGACAAGCTGAGGTGCGCGATAGCGCACAGAATGATCGGAGAGGTTTACGCGAGCCTAGGAGATTACGAACAGGCCCTGATACATCAGAATTTACATTTGGAAGGCGCCAAAGATATAAAAAATTCAATAGAGGAGCAGCGGGCATTTGCTACCTTAGGCAGAACTTACTTCTGCCTGGCCGAGAGCTTAGTCGGCAAGACGGAGAAGCGTAACGAGGCTCTGGCAAATGCAAAGATGGCCTATATGCAGAGTATGGAGCTGTGCGACAAATTAGCGGCCACCGAGATCCAGCTGAAGGAGAAGAAGCTGATGCAGGCGAGGCTGCTGCTCAATTTGGGATTAACGCTGGAGGCGCAGAAAGAGACGCGACAAGCGATCAGTCTGATTGAGCAGGCGACCGCGCTGTGCGTCGCCAACGACTTCCAGGAGGATCTGCATCGATCGCGTATTTCTCTAGCGGCTATAAACGAGCGGCAGGGCAATCTCGAGCTGGCGTTAAGCTACATCGATAAGGCAGCCACCGTGAATAACGTGCGCCTGAGAGCCGAGGCAAAGATAATAAAGGCTGAACTGTTCATGCGAACTGGACAGTGGATTGAAACACGTAAGGTTTTAGTCCCCCTGTATACGAGCAGCGGACTGCCGCAGGACATTAATCAACAGGTGGAGAAATATCTAAGAATTATTGTGACTATATGCCGAGCGGAGAACAGTCTTCTCGTCGAGACGGACATGCGGACTAAGCAGAAGTTGTACGAGACTTTAGGTGATGCAGCGGTCGCCGCTCAATCCTTCGACAAAGGTGTGGAGTATTATCGACATATGTTGGCCTGTGCAGAGGAAACGGGTGAACTAATAGGTATTTCCTTAACGAGCCTAGCACAAACGCTCAAGGACGCGGGACGACACGAAGAAGCGTTGCCCTTCGCGCAGAGGGAACTGGAACTGTGCGCCAGTCCTCGAGAGAAATTCAGATCGGCGCTGTTTCTGGCGGATTTATTGATAACGACGAACGCCGCCGATATAGAAATCCGAGAATGCTACACTTTGGCGTTGAGCTCGGCAAACGAAAGCGATAACGTTAAATTACAAAAATCTGCCGTAAGAGAACTCGTCGGTTATCTGGAAAGCGTAGGCCAGTTCGACGAGGCGGAGGACACGAAACGGAAAGCGGGATTAACGTTGGAAACACCGAGCGATTCGGAGAGCGAAGCGTCCGAGGAGAGCGATCAAATTGGCGCGGATATTTGTCTGGAGGATCTGTCTGATCTGGAAACCGAGGAAAGTGTCAAGAGGACGACTGGTACCAGGAGAAGAGCGAGACGAGGAATGTCTGCGATCAAGAGGAACGAGAAGGGCGAAACGCAGCTGCACGTGGCGTGCATCAACGGCGATGTCAGTGCCGTCGAGAGGCTCCTGGCGTCCGGTCATACCACAAACGTCAGAGATCACTACGGTTGGTCCCCGCTTCACGAAGCCGCTAATCACGGTTACGTAGACATCGCGGAGTTGCTTCTGAAGCACGATGCGAACGTCAACGATCCGGGCGGTTCGTCCTGCAAGGGCGTGACGCCGCTTCACGACGCCGCGTATTGCGGACACTTCTCGATGATGCAGCTGTTGATGCAGTACGGAGCAACCGTGACGCTCAAGACCCACGACGGCGACACGGTGCTGGATTGCCTTGAAGATTGGAGAGACCGCGTGGAAGATTTAAGCCCTCAGGACTTAGTCGAATACGAAACGATGTGTAAAAAGCTTTCGGCTGTTATTCCAATAAAAAAGAAAAGGAACAGATCTGACGATGTTCGTATACCGGACAAAAAGTCGTTTGAGGTTCGAAAAATATCCGCCGGTGAAGATTATAAAAGAACAATAGCCAGCATGCGATCCTTCAATAAAACTAGCACTGTCAGTACACTTAAAAGCAGTAACGATGTGGTCGCGCCTTTGGTGAGCGAAGAACAAGTTCTTGTCGACGATTGGCTTGAAGACGATATCGGGGATACAACGAGGAAAAAGTCTGCGTCAAACAGTCACACTGCCACATTCAAACGAAAGTCTTCTGACGGAAATATATCAAACAGTCACACTGCCACATTCAAACGAAAATCTTCTGAGGGAAATTTGGAGAACGCTGCTAAAAAGATGAAACCGAACGGCGCGTCAAATCAAAGTAAGGACGACTTTATAAGTATAAGCGAAGACAGCGATAGTGATTGTTCTGATATTTATCAATTATTCGAAAAATCTAAAAGAAGCAAGAGAAAACGACAGACGTCCTTGATCTCGAGTGGAATCACCGTGTCACGCACGCCATCGCCAGTGGCTCATCTGCAATTATCTCTGCCCCCTACGATAAGTTCGAAACAGTATGACAAAGAATACATACATTTACGTATGTTTGTTAAAGAAAGGATGTTCAGTCTAAAAGTAGCAGTTTGCGAAAGCGAGACAGAGTTTCTAACATGCGTTAAAAGCATTATCGAACGTATGTTCTACGAGGAAACTGGTTGTACAGTTAAATTGCAGTTGCAATCCGTAAATGGGACTGTTGCAACGAAGGAAAATATTCTGAAAATCGCGAGAGAGAACGACAAAGTGGAATGCGAGATAGTCGAGCTGCAGGTTCCATCCATTGTCGAGCGATACAAGACTATCTGTTGTACTCATAATTTGACCCCTTGCGAAATCATGCTGAAGTGCCTAAAGTCCTGCGAAAATACGTCGATATTTCGTATAAAACCTGACAACATCGATAAAGAATTATTTGTACCGTTATTAAAAACTTTAGAGTATGAAAAGAATATCAAAGTGTTGCAATTGTCGGGCACTGTATTGCTGACAGCGGGAGTACACTTACATCAGTGTCTCTCGAATCTGTCGTCTCTGCAGGAACTCTATTTAAAAGGCTGTGATATAGACTTCGCCTGTTTACGCCAAGTAAACTCGTTACCTTCTCAGTTAAGAGTTCTAGATCTAAGTTATAATCCGCTGAGTTCCGAGAGCTGTGACACCCTCCGAAAGCTAATTGCGCCCTTGAGATACTTGCAAACCCTTAACTTGCGTTACTGCATGCTGGAGGACTTTTATCTTCCACTTGACAATCCCAATCTGACAAGCTGCGATGTCTCGTGGAATAAATTAAATCGCGACGCAGCGACTTCTTTTTTGAGTAGGCAATTGTTTGATTTAAATTTATCTAATATTCCGTCTTCCAACCGCTTCATCTTAAGTTTAGACACGATCAGCGTAGCTCTGTCACCGAGCTTAGAATCGCTAGATCTTTCATTCTGTGATGTAACAGACTCTGATGTAAAGGTCATCCTAAGACAATTACCTAGACTGTTAAAATTAATACTTAGTGGGAACACAAATGTATCTGTATCGTCTGTAAACGCGTTGTTGAGTCGTAAACCTACGTTAGCTTATATTGATATTAGTGGTTGTAAAAATATCGTGAATAATCCAGAGACTGGATTAGTTATACAAAATCCCGAAGTTTGTACGTTATTGGCTAGCATAGAGCCTAATTTATGTGATTCGTGGATTAAATTGTGGCGAGGTGCAGGTATTGTAACGAAATTGCCTCACAACTTGGCAATTTTTAAACCAATATAATTTTCTATGGAAAATGTTTTGTACATAATAATTGTAATATTTGAAAAGTAATTTATTTTTGTAAAAAATATCCTATAAATATGTAGATATGCATTTAAAATAAAACAATTTATTTTCATAATCAAATCTATATCAATATTTATACGATATTTTTAAAGCTCTGTAAAAAAATCAATTAAAGGGAGCAATCAAGTGTACCTTTTGACAATAAATGAACGCTGTACAATTTCTTAAAATTGATTTTATAAGCCTAATTTATATAATTTATTTTAATTCAAAAGTATAACATTTATTTCCAATTTTGCATTGTATTTCATTAACATACACATAAGCGTCTTCCATATTTTCCGCCAAAAATGTACTTAAATTGCTAGTAAGAGACGGCAGAATTTTTGTTAAACAGGCTCGCTCGTCTCCAAGGCACCAGAAGAAACTAATGTGATATGAAGTATCCTGTATATATAAAAAATATACCAAGATATATTTAAGTCTTATTTCATATTATACATATGATGCATTTAACAAAAATATTCAGAAAATATAAGAGAATATTCAAGTTTTATGTACCTCGTAAAACAATGGCAATTGATATTCAGTTAATAAATCGTCAAGAGCTTCCGTTAGGCACTTCAACATTCCATCTTTATCCTGGCAATAAATTCCGAGGAATGTGCGAGTTTTCTCCTCATTGCAGTATACTCTTATGTCGGTGAGTTGGACAACAAATTTATTAAATTTACGACATGACTGTTTTATGCCTTCAACGAACGATTCGATCCAATGAAACTTCAAAACTAAAGTACGGCTGAGACTAATATGAGGACTAGATATGATACTGCCTTGAACAGGTAGTTCATTCGACACAGACTTCATCCATGAATGAAGACAGTCACTGGGTGTATCTAAAATAAATTTGAATTCTTTAATATTGATTATTTAATACTAAATATAGATTTCTCAGTTTATACTATTTATCAAGATGCAATTAATATCTTAAGTTTGAAATGCTTACAGTTTATGTAAATCAGAGTTGCCCAATTACCACGCTCATGTTTAAAGTTTCGTACTCGTCCGTCGTGATCTAATGGATCATCGATCACTTCTTCATTATACGTAACTCCTTTCCACGATAAAATACTTTCAGGTAAAGCCAACCTAAAAATTTATCCAAAATATGTAACCAAAAATATATGTATGCAATATTATTTTTTGTTCTTTATGTATTATATGTATTCTTTATGTACATTATGTATCAGTATTTAACGAAGTTATGTATAATTTTAATACTGTATTCTATATAATTAATTTTAAATTGTCTGTTAATAATTAGATCAACAAAACATAGCTGTTATCTTAAATACACATAAACGAAGTTCTTTAATCTCATCAAATTCAAACTTAAGAATTATACAACTTTTATGATTATTCCAAGTATTGCCATGTTCAAAGAGAGAGAGTTTTCAAAAAGAAGTATTATTAAATATTGTAAAAATGAATAATGTAATTCATGTACTTGTTTACAATTTTGTGATCATCTTGTTTCTTCTCATCGTGCTGGTCTTCGTCCGAGTCGGAAGAGTATGTTTGTATTAAACGCAAACCGGCCATACTTTTGAATAACTTTTATATTCAACATTAAATATCTAATATCACTTCTGTCAAAAATTTAACAGAAATATACGACGCTAAAAAGGACTTGCAGAAAGGTTATGTGTACAGTTTGTAACATGCATCTGATAACAGAGAATTATCTTGTTGTAGATGCACTACTTCTGCATCAAAAGTCTAGTCATCTTTAGCTTTACATTGATTGGTTAGTGTCATTAAGACCAAATATGGCGAAACTACCCGGCGTGTTCAAAAGATAGAAGGCATATTAAGAAGAAATTATTAATTTAAAAATAGAGAAGTTTATTATAGATAGATTTATATTTTTTAAAGTAATTGGAATATTTTGAATTTTTTAATATAATTAAAGAATCAATAATTAGTAAAATAAGCATTCAAAATACATAATAATATAATAATACTTTAGTATCTTATTATCTAGAAAATATTGTAATGTTTTAAAGCTGTCTAAGAAAAATTTAAAAATTTGAAACATGTATCTATGAAATTATTAGAAGATATCTTTCATATATCTTTTAAATTTTTCATATCAATTTGATATTTTTGAAACATGGTCTAGGATAGCTTTAAGTTTTAGTTGAAATCCTTTTTATAATTTCGATTGATAATATATTTTAAGAATTTATGCTTTATTAATATAATTATTATACACAACAGACAACTTAAAGTTAATTATATAGAATCTAATATTAAAATTACGCATTAATACATATGTATAAATATTTTTTACATCTTATATATTTTGTATGTAAAAGAGCTTAGAATAATTTAACAAAATGATATATTAATTCACACTTTGATACTGACCTTTTTAATATCTGTCTATCGAAAAGTTTGCATTATTATTAACAAGTAAAGAATTCACATTTTTTAACACACGTGTTGTCTAGATTAAAGCAAATTACATGCATATCATAATTATTTAATCGTGATTAAAAGTCTATCAACATGTTATGTGAAGGTTTTTCTGTCTTTCTGAAAGTGTGAATCATATATACATAAAAAAAAGAACAGTTTATATTAGACATTACAGTTTAATAACAATTTTACTGAGCTACGATAGATGTAACAGTTTTCTACGCTGTGTTTTCCAAATCATCAAATATTTTCTCGATGCTATTCATTTCATAATATACAACTTGTATTCCGCGTTTCTTCTGTTCCAATGTAGCCCTGTAGTAATATACTTTCCAGGGCAAAGAGTTAACACTGAGAGAAATATAGCGTTTCGCAGAGCGTGTCAAAATTTGTATCTCGTGCAGATACGGCCGGATTGCGCATCGGATTCTCATTGGACTTTCGCGATGTCCTTTTGGACATCGTCAAAGATTCTTCGTTTTCCAGCGTTCCTTTCCGATATTCCTCGTTGCTCGAGTCGCCGTGCTCTTTTACGTAACGTTCCTTTCCAGTTGCTATTTCTCTCTCTCTCTCTCTCCCTCTCTTTCTCTCTCGCTGTTTCTATTTATCTGTCTATCTCTTTGCGGGTATCGAGGAACAGTCGTTTCTGCAACTTCGACTCTGCCCGCCCGAGGATTTTCAATATCCTCAGAATACGCGGCCCTCTTTGAAATTCAGATATTGCGAGCAAAGGGCCCTTTCGGCGGTAGCTGCACCTACAAATTTGCACAGGCCAGACCAAGCCTGCGAGCAGTCAGTCGACGAAATCATTGCGTCCCGCGATATCCTCGCAACACGATCCTATCAATCATGCGTACAAGTGCGACCAACGAGATTGTTCACCTAGTCATGAAAAAGATTCTTATTTAATGAGACCGACCTCGCGAATTAATTTTAATTCAGGTTGATTTCGACAATAATTTGTATAATGTAAGAACTGAGAGAAAGAAACAAATTCGGCAGGAATCTCTCTTGTAACGATTAATACTATAACGAATTATCCGTAGCGAATTTTATAAAAAAAAAACTTGTCTTTTTGTATGAAATGCGATAACGCCGAATTCAAACATTTTTACTTAATTTTTATATTACCTAATAATACGATTAAATCAAAATTAGGATTGGCCCTAAAATATATTTCGAACATACAAGCGAGCTTATAATAGAAACTGTTAATTCTCCCGAGCCCTATTTCATCGCGAGATTTTAGTAATAAGCTAACGGTGAGAAAACTAAAGTTATACGATGCGCGTATGTTTCATATTTAGTAAACGCGTTTCCTCGTTGTGCGCTATGTAACGTAAAATATAACTTTCTGGAAAATGTCGAAGAATACGTTCTCGATATATTTAAAGAAGGGCCAAGATTTATGCCCGTATCGGTAATACACAATTTTTCATTTTACGTTGCTCGAGAAATGTTAACAAATTCATTTTTGACAAAAGTAGGATTCTACAGCCTCTCATAAAGCGAAAGCGTATATGTCTCATATTTAATAAACGCGGTTTCTTGTTGTGCGCCATGTAAAATACAACTTTCTGG
Organism: Tetramorium simillimum; assembly: GCA_011636635.1. Taxonomy (NCBI): domain Eukaryota; kingdom Metazoa; phylum Arthropoda; class Insecta; order Hymenoptera; family Formicidae; genus Tetramorium; species Tetramorium simillimum. Next base: position 908 of record VBVQ01005170.1, on the reverse strand, counting down.
GAAATGTCGAAGAATATACATTTTCAATTTGTTCACACTGAAAAAAATTCTGATTAAAAACGGACGAGTTAAAAAGATCTTGTAGGATCGATCAAATATTCTGGTTATTATAAGTTATAAAGTATTGAGTTCTATTATAATAACCAGAATTTCTATTATAATAACCAGAATATTTGAACAATCCTGCAAGATTTTCTGATTCGTCCGTTAAAAAACCAGAATTTTTTTTCAGTATAAGAAAGGGCCAAGATATGTGTTAATATGTAATGTTTCATTTTACTTTGCGTAAGAAAATTACTCATTTATTTTCGACAAAAGTAGGATTCTAAAGCCTCACGAAGCTAAAAACTAGGCTTATGAACGGGATCCCATCGATCTCGTTTTAAGGGAGATCAAAGCCCGATACTAATTTTTCGGTATTTCCCACGTCAACGGCGAGGCGCCGGTTGACGAGGGTTATCACCGAAGACGTTCCCCGAACACGATCAATACCCAATATACCGCCGGCGTGGCAAAAAGGCGAGGAGGACGCGAGGTATTTCTCGAGAATGAAATCCCGTCATCGGCAACGACGTCGGCGGCGGCGGCGGATCGACAGTAATTGGCGACTGCCGGAGTCCGCCGTAGTCCGCCGGCCGCGAACTTTGAACTTTCGAAAAATAGTTGCGCGACAATCGATAGCGCGCGGAGAGACCGTAGCACCTGGACACACCGGTGCGGAACGGAATCCGGCGCGTTTAATCGCGACATTCCGCGGCGGCGGCGGCGGCGGCGGCGGATCCGTCCTCGCGAGCGCGCGTCGAGAGGAGGTCGCGGGGATGATCGCGAGGGGAGCAAATTTAACTGCTGACGGATCTCACCGCGGCGTCGACGACGACAACGGCAACGGGCGGACGCTGTCTCTTATA
>VBVQ01005169.1:0-12467 GCA_011636635.1 Tetramorium simillimum | reverse complement strand
GTCCCTGTTTCTCACCCCCGCGCGGCCATCACGATTCGCAAATAAATTCGCGCGGCGCACCGCAGTCATATTAACGTCGAGACGGTTTCGGCGCCCGCTTCCGGAAATTCATTTTTCCGTCGACCGCGACACAACGTCGCCACGGTGTAATGACAAAACCGTTACGCTCATATACATATAAATCGCGATAACGTAATTTAAATGAAAAAGAGCAGTTTGCGAATTATCAAATGCGATGATCTCTGGATTTCTGTGAAGACATTACTCGGCATGTACTATTATGGAACTTTTCAGAGTAGATTTCGATCGGATTTGTTTCGTTATTTTCTAGTTGTGTTTTCTAGAGAAAATGTAACAATTCTGATCACAGAGTCTATTCTAAATATTTTCATAATAAGTATAATATTTCATAAGCGTGACCACGTTACGTCAGAAATATTTGAAAACAATTTGAATTGTTTCGAAAACTTTATATGAACCATGCGTTTATTCGATCACCGTGTATACGCTTCACAAAATAGAGCGCGTAAAACACTTAAGCTTTAAAAATTAGATATGTTGAGAAGAGCTGCAACGTCGTGTGTCCGTCCGAGCGTAATATACCTGCGACTCACTTCGTCCTGATCTGATTTAGCGATCTTTCCGCCACGCCTCACGTCTAATCGCTAGATGAGAGAGAAAGAGAGAGTGAGAGGAGGCTCGATGCCGTATTCATTAATAAGCCTAAAACTGGCCCACACACGAGAGTAGGCCCCGAAGAGAGTGCCCCGTCGTGCCCGAAAGAGATCTCTCTCTCTCTCGCTTACTCTCGGGACGTTCCCGCCTGCGAGAGGGGAGCTGGAGATGAGAGATCCATCGATGATACATAGTATATCGACGCGAAAAACCGTCGAATCATCGGCCGTCAATAAATACCGATCGATCCCGCGCCAGCGTCTATTAATGACTAAACGTCGGCTAACCAAATTAACCGTGACTAAAGTGCATTTAACTCGGCATTCCTCGTACTCGCGTAACATTGTTTAAGCCGCTCCGGTTACCGCACAATAAATCACGATCGTGTACGCGTGATTTCCCCAGTGATTTTGCAAGCCTATAATGGTATTCTTTAACACAAACTTATTGTGCTGATAAAAAGATTAGCGCTGCGTTAATCTTTGCTGATACATTGACTGATACATGCGATTTATTCAATTTGCAACGTAGCTTCATATTAAAGTATTAACGAATGTTATATTCAACAAGAAAAGAATATGAAAAGAAAAAAACTATTTTAATATAGATAACAGAAAAGCATTCTGAAAATATGACAACTGTTGTTCTCTTTTCTTTTTGTCAAGTCCTCATTGAGTCTTAACCTTCTCATCAATTCTCCATTAGTCTTCTCATTCAATATCATTAATTTATATTTATTTAATAAATAATTTTTTAAACGAAAAAGAATTTTTCGCGCGATCGAAGAAATAGTTTTTTTGCACAATGTTTAATGAAATTCCTCTAAGATTACTCGCCGTTATCGCAGCAAGGTTAATGTATCTTCTTAGTTGCTCTTTCCCTAGTATTCTCCTTTCCTCTGCCATCCCCTTATCCTTATATTCTCTCAAGTATCCGTCGCGCGAGGTTTCCCCACTTAATCCTGTCCGTACGTAAATCATGAACTTCCTTCTCGACGCCTGCGAGGATACTTGGCAGGACTATCCACGAAAAAAAGGGGGAAGGGTGAGGATACGAGAATGCGGACGAAAGCAAATTGAAACTTTTCTAAAAACCAACTTTCTTCACATAGAACTGAAGCTTGTCCATAGTTATTCGCTCGATATATGGAGAGGTGAAAGTTAGACAAAAATGATAACTACAACACTTTTATCGTCAGTTTACGCCGAATCGACTCTTAAGAATGGCGAGACATGTCCAAAAGAGAGAGAGAGAGAGAGAGAGACAAAAAAGCGGCAGACATATAATACAAAGTGGCACGGGATATTGCGAAGAATTCCTCACAAAGGTTACAAATAGTCTCTAAAATACTATCGAACATGAAAAATAGGCAAAGTAAAAATAGAAGTGTGTGTGTGTGTATATGTATGTATAATCCTACTCAAAACAGAATTCATCTCAATTTTCAAAACCGAAAAAATGTTAATCCTCGATGTCTCGTTTTGACCGCATACATTCTTTCTCTGTCGGTCCTTTCCCTTTCCCCCCAAGATTCCCACATTTTCATCCGCTGTGAAAATATTACAAACACTGATCTCTCGGCAAATTCGAGGCTGCCGCGGAAAGCGCCTTTGGGATTCATCTGTGGATTCGACGTGGAAAAACCCGGATCGGACAATGGATCTCTAACAAGCCCTCTGTCGCGTCTGCGTGCATCCATACATATATTCCTTCCTTTCCTTCCTGCCTTTTGCGGTGCCGTTTAGCACCGATGCACAAAGCTACAACAACGCGCCGCTGAGTTCGGCCCCGTGCATAAGCCCGCCGAGGCCTATTTTCGTTTTTCCTTTAAAATCTTGAGCCGCGCTGAAGCACGTGGGACCGGCGTCTGTTTGCACGCTTCTCCGAAGAGTGCCCTGCGCAAAAGTTGACGAGACTTTCAGTAGCCCTCGAAGTAAGGAATAAGGGCGCGCGTGTACTTTTCGCCTCAATGAGGATCTTTGATCCCTCTCAAGGGTCCTCGAACGATGTTTGTAACGGCGTTTAAAGAAACACGCAAGTCAGAATCTCGACAATCTGCTACTTTCGATCAAGTGGAAATAATGAAAAGCACAGAAAATGTAATTATTGTATCAGTTATGAACGTAAAAATCATAATTTCTGTCGATATCAACTTTTCGAGGAGACGTCTCGAGAAAATTAAACGCTCATAGCAAAATCAAATAGAGAGCAATGAAAAATATTTCATATTTCTTTCTCATATCGATACAAAGTCGAATTTTTATTCCGTTGTCTTCTCGAGAAACTATACATTTAATTTTACAATATAAACTGATACGAGCAAAAGTTTTATGAGCGGTCGAATGATTTTCAGAGACACATAAAACGTAGAAACGCTGTTCCTACGTAGCAAAAATATACAATTACGGGTTAGAGATGGGTGCATAAGATACTCCACACTGTGACAACTATATACACGCGAGTTAACCCGAAAAAATGCCACCTTCCGCGAATAAATACGATGTACTTTGCATGCGAAGAATCTTTCCGGGCCGTCCAGGGCCGTACCGGACTGCATAAAAAATCCTCGCAATTCTATTTGCAAAGAAGGTGCACGGGAAAATATCGTTTGTAATTGATCGATTTAACGGACATAAATGGCCACGCTATCTGAAAATCATTTGAAAAAGAAGAAACTTTTAATATACATGCCGAGACAATTAGCCGGACGAAAAGATCGGATTATCCGACATAATCTGGCCGATCGTCCATTGGTCGTATCGCGCTGAAACTCAGACCACAAAAATGCCGCAAAGAATTCTGTGAGAACTGTACCGATTGTGTCCTCGTACCGGTTTCCTTGGAAGTGATAGGTTGGCCGGATACCGACCCTGGTAACTCTAGACGGACAACCGGGCATACCGAGTCCATGGCGCCCCTATCTTTTATGCCAGCAGTTTCTGAAAATCTCTGAGCTTGATCTCTCTACCCCGGATTACAACAGGCGCGAGAGAGCGAGAGAGAAAGAGAGAGAGAATGTGTGTGTGCAGGATAGAAAGAAAGAGAGAAAAAGAAAGGTGGTCAGATCGTGGAGGTCGTGCGACGAGCGAGACGGCGAGGGAAGCTGGGAGAGAGATTGGTTGTCAGCGACAGCAGCAACCGCAGCAGCGGCGGCAGCAACACGTGTGCGCGCGCTGGACCTGGCGCGTTTACATAAACACGTATAAACGTCGTGTAAACCCCGGCGCGACACCAGTCCCCCGCATTCTGGAGGTGCGCGTGTGCGTACGGCTCAACGCGCGTCCATGAGAGGGTCCGGCGACGGTAGCATCCCCGGGCTCAGATAACCGGCGAGGATATACGACTCTAAACTGCACCTACGTGCGGGGACGTTTCTCGGGCTACCGAATTTTCAAGGAGTCACGACAGAACGTCAAGATAGCGACGGTAAGGACACACGGGGAACCGGATCACGGATGAGAAGTGTCCGGTTGACTGGCGATTCTCGGTAAGAACCGACGAACGTCGTGACGGAGGAACCGGCGAGCTTCTAATTGTTGAGGATATTTAATATTCATCGAATTTATCGAGATATTTCCTTTTGCTAGATGAAGATAAATATTTTTATTAGCCACTGCGCGAAAGGACTACGGACGGAAAATAGACGAATTGCTGTTATATCCGCAAGAATCCGATACAAATCTGGAACGCTGTGCTAATTTCTGAGACGGCTTAGATGGGAACGAGATCCTGCTTAGATTCGAAACGTTATTTGGGTCAACCATTATCTTATCCTAACGCGATCTGGAGGTAGTGGCCTAACGTGCTTTCCAATAGACATCGGGAGGTGGATATATCATGGAGGCTCTTGTGGGGCCGCAGATGACAAAGATAGCAAGCGCGCGAACGCGAGAAAGAGATAGAAAGGGAGACGGCGGAGCAGAGGAGAGGAAACGAGCAAACACTCGAATTACTTCAGCAAAGAAACATCTGCCGATGGCGCTCTCCTTTTCAAAGCCAACATGGCGGAATGATCGGCGCATCAACCGGTAGTTACGTTTACCCACGGATCTGCGGTTCTTTTTTTTTTCCTGTACTGCGATCTTCTCCCTCGGGCTGAATCCCCCTCCCCTCGTTCTTCGCTCTTCCTCGTTTCCGCGCGCGTGATCATCCTCGGCGAAAAAAGTCTAGCTGCGATTTTCGCAGGGAAGTCCCGTCCGTTTTCTTCTCGCTCCCTGCTTCCCTCTTCTTGCGTTTGCAGCCAGGCGCTCGTGCGGAAAGAGGAAACGCCTTTTTCTCGCTAATACAGATTCGGGATCTCGTCCCGTCGTGATCGTAGTATCGCGGACAAATCAGCGAATACCAAACGTAGCAGGTGCTACGCAAACATGCCGCTATTCGAACTCCCGGAGTGACCCGAAACGACAGTGGCGATCGGAGATTGGTACCGGATCTCGACCGCTCAGTTTTGCAATCGCGGACGTGCAAATAGGACAATATTTTCGAATCTCATCCAATCCGAAAGAGCGTGGCGTCGGTGGACGATGATTAACATGCATGGCGACTGATTTCATTTCTCCGACGAACGCCACCCGATGAAATCACCCTCCCGTGGTGCGTTTCGAGATTTTAATTTCTCCCGAACGTATTGTACGTATATCCGTCGCTCATTAAATCACAACGTTTATCACTTTCTCGTTTTCAATTCCTTCCTAACGTGAAAAAATATCACCAATCCCCGAGTCCCGCACGCTCTCAGAACTGCTCGATGGAGAATAAACGGCAGAGAACTGCGCGCCGCAGAGAAAGCAAAAAAAATCGGCATTCTATCGATCGCAGATTATTCGTGCAACATGAAGTGCCTCGAGCCCGAGGAGTAGATCCAATATCTAGTGATCCCAAACCGCGGTAAGATCAAGTCACAGCGATTTCGTTATGACTTTCGTATCTCCTTGGTCGATCGCGATGACATCGATATACATTTGACGAGAGCAGGGGCTCCAGGCTTTCCTAATGCCAAACGTATAACAAGAAAATTATCCACTTGAGGGGTCTTCAAAAATGGAAAAGGGAATGCGTGGAAGAAGAGGAAGGTTGAAAGGTCACTGTTAAAGTGGGGAGGATAGTTTTCTCGTTCGGTAAGGTTTGCAACAATGTCCGGTGGGCCCAGGACTGGTGTCCTCCACGAATACAATGGCCGCGAAAAATCATCCATTATCCGCGCGAGATCCATACACAGAAGGGAGATGACGAGAGAAAGATGGAAAGAAGATGGTGAGGTTGCAAGTTCGGACCAATGGACAATGGCGTACGCCCATATATCACCCGGCTGATTTTTTCGAAAAATGGAATCAATGAGTCTTCCTCCGAAGGTGTGGCGAAGAAAAGATGGGATACCGGTTTTCCAGGCACCTTTTCGAGCTGGTGAAATACTTCCGATCTTAACCATTACGAAAGATCGAGAATTTTATTATTCTCACTTCAAATTTTTAGCGGAAGTGCGACGATTTACGAAATGGGATTTAAGAAATTTAAGAATAACATTTAAAAACTACTAAACATTAAAAGTAATAATTTTTAAGAATAATAGTTTTACAATAGAAATAATGTGAAAAATATGGAATAATTAATCGGGCGGTGGACTAACTAATTAACTTGAGAGAGGAACTGTTTAAGAATCGACACGTATATTTTGCAATAATCAAATATATTCTACAAAGCGGCTTACTAGAATACAGTTCGGCGGCGAATATCCGACTGACTCCAAAGAGAAGCCGTTAGTAACCCGGTCGCAATTATAAATATTACAAAGAGAAAACAGTTTATGAAAACAGTTTCATAAACACAAGTATGACCTGTCATATTAACGTTTACTATCCCAAGTAACGCTCGAATATCTCTATCCCATTTATGTCTACAATAATTTCTAGAAAAACCTAGAAAAGAAGATGAATGGAAAAATTAGCAAAAAGAATGAATAATTATACAATAATATGTAACAACAGCTTTAATTATTCAAAATTGAAATTTGCGCAGTCGTTCGTACGAAGAATTTATTTTGCATAATCGCATCGAATTATACGGCAGATGTGTGAAGGCAATTATTTGACTTTCAGAAATTGTCTAGATTAAAATCAGTATTTTTATAATTCAGTAAATAAGAGATCTGCATCGTCTGTTTAGATGCTCAATCCCCACTAATAGATAGAGTACGGGCTCACGATCTAAATCTAGCCATCGAACCCACATGTATGTATATGTCTACACATACATACACGTCATCATATATACACGTACACGCGCGCGCGTACATTCATGCACGCACTACACGCATGCACACGCGCAAGCTCGCGCGTGTATCGCTCTTCGATTCCAGCCATAGCCAAAACGATTATAATAACTATTTTATCCGGCGCGGATCTGGGCCATTGTGCCTCTCGATTCTGAAAGTCATAACACGGTGCCTGTACTGCCCTTCGGGAACTGCCTCGTGTTCCCCTTTTGGCTGTGCTACAGTGTAACCTGGTGCATCATGAATTTCAAACACACATACGCACATAGAGAAGTGTACGTGCCCAAAGATGTGAACGCGGCGACCGACATCAGACCCTTCTGTGACGATGTTTCTCGCGCTTATGTATGCGTACCTCAACAAGCGAATGTGTATTGTGACTGTATATGCGGATGCGAATACCTGTATACGTATGAGCGACACACGACACGCATACGCAGACGATTATCTTCTAAGTGTATGTATATAGGTACAGTGAACGAAATGTGTGCACGGAAACTTGCGTATCGTACACATAGGCTGTCTCGAAATTATAAAACGTGAATCTTAATTCTTTATCAATCTGAGGACAGTTCTTATTTAGAAAGAATTTTAAGAAGTTGAATTGCGTATCTTGATAAAAATTATTTAAATCTTTAATTAAAATCTCACAACGAAATCTTACATCTCAAAGTTTAATAAAATATGCAAATTTGCCTATCTAATTGCACGCATCCAAGTACATTTTTCACAGAAAGATTTTCCGTTCTTAATTGTTAAATGATGAATTGCGGAAACTATCGATCCTTTGGCACTTTAATAAAAAGACCGCTAAAATAAGCGACAGATCTGTTATGAGGGCTGCGTTTTTGAGACACCCTATATTCAACCACTAGCGATCACGGTCTCGCGCTAACATCGGCGCACGCGTGTACACGTATGAATACATATTTGTGTGCGTATCGCGGCGGTGGCACACATCGACCACCGGCAATATTTCACGGCATATTGTTGCCATCTGCACACGCAACCCTGCGCGCACGACAGAATGCACGACGTAGGAGAGACGCGCGCTTTTATTTATCTGCTATTTATTTGCCAACGCGCGCGCTACTGAAGCGCGGTACCCCCCCGACTCACGACCCTGCCGGGGACAGATTTGAAAAGTTATTAATCGTTCTGTTTTGGATAAGAGTGCCACGACACTCTAGCACCCTCCCCATCCTCAGACGAGCTCCTTTTATGCGAGCTGCCGGGCAACCAGACGAGACGGCGCATATTGGCCGTGCGAGCGAACCCCTTTCGCTCGGCACGAGGGTTTCTCGAGAAGGTGTGAATCGATGGGTGGAGACAAGCCACAAAAAGTTAAAATCGAGTCAACTCTTTCGCGGAACGGAAGGGAGACAGATTAAGATGTGAATCACATCCACATGCATGCTTGCTCAATTGCGAATCATGCGAGAGTCGAACGTTGAAATTATTTAATGAAATATCGCGCACCCCAGCTTATCTTCTCTTACGAATATGTATAAGCTGATTCATAAATATTCACATCGTTGCGAAAGAAAAAAAAAAATGTCTCTTGCGTACCGTAAAACGCAATATCTCGATGGTGGATACGCCTTTGCGATCGAGATAACGAAAGTGTCGTAAAGTCTGACAATTGAAATCTTTCCGGTGGCGAATAAAAAAAAAATGGAGTTGCAGCGTCGCGAGATAAGAGGTGACGCCGGTGCGTGGGACCGTTATCTGCATAACTTCATAAATATTTAAAACGCCCGCTTGCGTATGATGCCACAGATGCCGGTAACGTCCGAACGACTTAAATATAATCTGTATCGTGGCGATGTGTCTTTTCCACGATACGTATGAATAATACGATAAGATTACGATCATCGCAATCTTATTATATTATTCATACGTAAGATGAATAACAATTTGTTACGCACAAAAATTTTATGAACTTCTATAGAAATACATTATCGCTTACGCAACGATTAAGTGCAGTTTTTCGCTTCATAAATAAATCGTCCTTAGTGCAAAATAAGTGCGAAAATATATTCAATTACTGTAGCCTTATTTATTTCTTAGGATTTATTATTAAATGAAAAGTAAAATAAAAAGTAACGAAAGATTTTAATATTCTTTTATATTTATTACTTTTTTAATTTATCATTATTTTACTCTCTAAAACTCACTGTCAATCAGCCACTATTCACTGATTGTCAGTGTTAAGTATGCCACTGAATTTCTCAGTGGCATATTTACCAATGATAATCCACTGATTATCATTGGTAAATATGTGAATAGTGGCTGATTGACAGTGAGTTTCACTGATTCACTTTTAGAGAGTATATTTTAATATTTCTTAAATACTTTGCGCATTTTTAACACGGTCTTTTACATCAGAATTTCTTAGAGAGAGATAAAAGAAATACGCAGATTCGGCCTCGCTCGCGGAATTGTTCCCCTCAGCACTCATTTCGGTTTTTTATGCGTTTCGGTAACACATATTCCCAATTCTAGCCGCGATTCGTCCCCGCAACTCGTCCGAGGCTGAGAAACGCGGGTGAGAGCCGCCATTTTTGCCATAAAAAATCCGCCAAGTTCGCGCTTCCTGTTCGCGCGTCTCCTCGAGAGCGCAGCGCCAGGAGGAAGCTCCGGAAAAGGGAGTAGAATACGGGGGTGTGGACCGACACGGTAAAATATATTCCAGTCAACTTCCGTTGGAAATAAATAAGAGTCACGCCACGCGATCTCGCTGCGCCCCGACAACGGCGGCCATTCGTGTGCAGGGGACCTTATCTTTCGATATCTCTCCCTTTCCCTCTCGCACCCTAAGCTAAGAGAAGCCATCGAGAAGAGTTCCGCCGCCACTCATCAAGATATACAGAGATCAAGATGAGACTCTCTGTAATGCGCTTGCGTAATCGTCCTTTAATTACTAACACTTACATAATTGTGAATTCCATCTTTCTAACGTAACATAATGAGCGACTGATTACCCATTCGTAGTTCTCTTCGATTATTACTGATATTATTTTGCGTCATTTGTGAGACTTTGGAAATTAAATTTAAATCAAACAATTCATTAATTTCTTCTTCTACGCTTTATGTTATACGTACAATAATTCTTTCGCAAAATGTTATACGATACGTGTTTAATTGGAGTATTATTAACCCCTGTTACAATTTCTTTTTTTTTCAGGCGAGAAACCTTTTAGATGCGAGTTCAGTGGCTGCGAGAGAAGGTTTGCGAACAGTAGCGATCGAAAGAAGCACAGCCACGTCCATACTTCGGACAAGCCTTACAATTGTCGAATCGCGGGATGTGACAAGTCCTACACTCACCCGAGTTCCCTACGCAAACACATGAAGGTATGTCTTCCGGTTGAATTAATCATGAAAAATAGTTTGCCAGGCAGATGAGAATGCACTACTAGGAATTCGATCCTATCATTTACACATTTAGGTTGCTTGCATTTCGTAAGAACCACACATCCAATTATTCGACTTTGGACACACATTATAAAACAACTTTAAGATGAAAAGAGATATTATCAACATGAAAATATATAGGTATACTGATAATGAAAGTTTACACTGCTAATGAAAGTTTACGATCATACCAAATTATTTTGACAAATAATTAATTTAATATTATGATTAATACGGAACATCTTCTATATCTGACAACTGCAAAAATTTATGAATACTAAATTAAACAATATAAAGACAACATCGAAAGTACGCATAGTCTCAGTGATGAGTCGCGATGAGTTTTAATCACATTTCGCGAATATAAAGAGTTAGACTTCTGTTTCGTATGTTGGTATGCTGAAGAATGCATAAATAATAAAACAAAACGATGCTTTGTTCCTAAAACAACAGTAATTTTTCGCACGAACGATCGCGGAATCTTAATAAGAAATTATCTCAGAAAGGCAGAAGGAGAGGTAGGGAACCATGCAAAACCCGACTTCCGAGATACACGCGTGTTAGGTCAGCTTCACCGGGAATGCTACTCCACGGTTTTCGCAGACGTGATTCGCGGAAGGCAGTCGTTGAGATTTGCTCACTGAATTATGAAGGAAGGGCCAGAGAGATGGAAACGAATTCTTGATCCCCATTGCTTTCGTTCTAGACTTCTTGGGTCAAATCAAGATGCTACTCTTTCCACTGATCCTTGTGATATCTTCGTCTCGATATCCTGACGATCGACTTCGAGCTTCCCAACGTTATAAATCCCCCGAAACGTACCGTATAAATCAAAAATATGTTCTGTATATTATATACGAAATATACGAAAGTCATCTATTGAGAAAATGATAACTTTTAACAACATCATAACAAATGTGATGACACAAGGAAAGATTTTATATGCAAATTATTATTCACATATCAGAAGATAGTTCATCGATTGATTCGGATCGAGAAAAGTACACCCAACAATATACAACAAATTTGTCTATACTTCACACTGTTCTGAAGCAGTTTCGTACAAACATATAATACCTAAGGCACACAAACACACATCTTTTTTGCAATGGTAATGACAAAGTCCGTCATTACGGTCGTTGTCTAATGCGATATCCTTTTCGACGTTCTCTTTCCAGGTACATGGATTGACGATATCCGAGGGTAAGGTGGGAGGAGGATACGAAAGCGAGGGAGAAGAAAGCAGCAGCAGCGGGGGTAGCCTGTCGGTGACTGGTAACACGGAATCGCCCCAGCCACCTCCGACAAGGACAACAACCAATCTTCCACCTACGAATCGAACCCATGATCCTTCGACCCGGACGACGGAGGTGGCGGAGTGGTACGTTTGTCAGACACCGACAGTCGGACCTCAACCTGGGCCCTTACCTGGTCCACCGCCGCCGCATCATCATCTTGGTCATCATTTCAATCAGTTGATACACCATCAAGCAACCGCTTATTAGGAAATATCGAAAGGTCGAAATCCTGACCAAGTGAGAAAAAACTTTCTAAAATCTCGGTTCCTATTCGCTCACCTCAATCCGATGATGTGAAAACAAGATTCCTGAGGATGGGTTTCGTCAAGGGAGATACAAATGACAATCATCTGTCGATTTATCGGAAATAATCCTTTGAAAATATTCAAGGATATGCCTACGACGAAATTTCGTACTCATTATATATGAACTTAATTGGGCTTCGCGTTGGCGTATACAAAGAGGCTCATGGATATTTAGAATGGAAATCAAAAGTAACATATTCACTGTATGGATCGTTGCATCTGACGTTTTCGAAGTATCTTCGAATGAATCTCATTTTTATTTGAACCGATTAAACAAATACTTTTGAGTGATAAATTATATATTTTGTCCGCCTGAAATATTTATAAATTAATGATTTTTAAACCAAAAAGCATGTTTTACATCAACTTGTTCTTTTCGCAAAAAGGACATTTTATGATTAATATATCTCTGTTCCAAATGGTGTTTAACAATTTCACTATGATTTAAATAAAATTATATAATCTTTTCATACGAATTCTTTTTAATATTCTGTACAATAT
>VBVQ01005168.1:0-12472 GCA_011636635.1 Tetramorium simillimum | reverse complement strand
AAGATAGACTGACTGATGCTGATAGCGCTAATAGCGTCTTCCCGAACGCGCCACTAGTGTATTCTGTGCGTGTGTGCGCGCGCGCGTGTGTGTGTGTGTGTGTGTGTATATATATATATATATATCTTTTATATTTTTATCAATTCTCATTTTAAATTACAAATTACAACGTTTATTTGATTATGGATAGATAAAACATTTATAAATGTTTACAACATAATTATTCCGCAATTAAACCACAAAGGAGACAAGAAGCTTCGTCAAAGAAAAATGATACATTTTATCGTTAATATTATTATGTCGAGTAATTTACATTAAAAATTAAAAAAATGTAAGATATGTAATTGTTAAGTACACAATTTGAATATATATTATTGATTTATAGTTTATTAGTAATAAATGTTTCAAAAAGTATCTTACATTGATAGATGATTGATTGCCCGGAAATGTATACGGCTGCGAAAGGAAAACGTAAAGTTAAATTTATAAACATTATCATCTCCTCTCTTACCGTGTATATATTATTACCTGATCATTATTTTATCTCTAACAGTTACTAGTTGTACGCACTACCTGCTATACATTGCCATATACAGATAATATTACGTTAAAGACAGTGTTCAACCGTGTTGCGAAGATTAGCGGAAAGGGCGTGTATGTTGTGAGACCGTCTCTCAATTTGACAGACGGAAATTGAAGCATTAGAGTAACGTGAGCGCCACGGAGGTAGAATCCACTTTGTTCGGGACGCAAGCGGTCGTAAAAATTATTGACATCTGCGAGAAAGGAAACCCGTGACCCGATTCCGTTTACCTGACTCATCGATCAATCGAATTAGATGTAGCGCAAAATACCATTGCAGTACATATATTTGCCTTTCTGGAAACCCCGATGTAACGAAAGCAGCATTGTGCAATAATGGAGAGAATAAATGAACATGATAAACAATAACGAGAGAAATAAATGACATAACATTAAGAGAAGTAATAATAGAACGAGTAGATATAATATAATAATGTAAGCTTTAAAAGTTAACAATATGTAAGATGGAAGGAATATCGATAGCTTAAGATGTGACGATACATGTTGTATGTAGATACATACAACATACAACATACATATATCGTCATGCATACACAAATATTATTGTTATTCATTTTTATCAATTACGTAGCCTGAAACAAACGTAAGTAAGAAACGCTAAGTAAAAATTTATTATTTGTTGTATTTCTAGGTTTTGCCCATCTGTATTTTTATATCTTAGTAGCGTGGTGCCTGCAATCTGGTTGTTAGAACTGGATAAAGTAGACAGGAGACTCAAGCCCCGCGGGTCGAACATCAATATATCCGAGAATTTCGATTTGTCCAATCTGGCAGCAGGTGATTTAAAGCATCTGGAAGAAGCTTTAGGCGTGCGTGTCATCAATGTTACATCCTTTTTTATGAAACTTGTGATAAAAAAATTAATATATTAATTCACTGTATTTTATACATGTACATATATGTTTTATACATACATGTGTGTGTCATGTATACATACATGTATACAATACACATACACACACGACGCACATGCACATAGAAAAAAAATGGTACAGCGAAATCTTTTACTGTTTAATACAATCTATGATCTAGTACATTCTACGACTATATTTTTTTACATTTTACATTTGCAAGGTGCAACTGCCTTTTTCCTAAATGGATCTATACATATATTTCTCAGCACAGATAGATTTTTCTCATTATTCTATGAGTGTGTAAAAGTATTGGGCGTAAGATAGTAAAAAGATCGATACTCGGCCAGATTTTATGGCACAAAATGTATAAAATCTGGCCGAGTATCGATCTTTTTACTATCTTACGCCCAATACTTTTAAATATATATATATATATTTTTTTTTTATAATATTTTCAAGTTTGTCCCCGATTACATTAGAACAAGTTGTTGCGACGAGAGAGATCATGCCAAAATTATCGTTTCTTTGCCCCTTGAAAATCAAATAACTTTTATCTGAAATGACATTTATTTCGAATAATGCGTATGCTTCGCAGGTGATAATTTCTAGGGTGCGTTCGGGAAGACACTATTAGCGCTATCAGCTTCGGTCTATCTTCATTACTCACTAAAAATAGAACAAAGATAGACTGACTGATGCTGATAGCGCTAATAGCGTCTTCCCGAACGCGCCACTAGTGTATTCTGTGCGTGTGTGCGTGTGTGTGTGTGTGTGTGTGTGTGTGTGTTTTACAGTAAAACATAATAGCTATAATTAGCCGTAACTTTATTAAGATTATTAATTGAAGTAAGGGTAAATTATTTTGTATCATCCAGGTTGACATCCGATTACCGGATATACAAATTTCCACAGAAACATGGGTCACTCTGATCGAACAATTCTTGATGCTGGTTTTGATAATCGGTCGATGGATGTTGCCGAAAGGTGATTTGACTCGAGATCAACTGAGTCAGCTGCTGTTAGTTTACATTGGTACCGCAGCTGACATTATCGAGTTCTTCGATTCCTTCAAGGAAGATCGGATAGCGAGGGAGCCCGTACTCGTATACTTGACTTTGGGCATTTGGGCATGGTCTCTAATGCAGTTCACGGTTGTGTTGACCGCCACCAAGTCGAGAAAGTCCCGACTGTCGTCCGGTAGCGTTGCCAGGAAGAAAGTCCGAACCGAAACCAGTTGCTGCAGCATCGATGTATGGGGAATCGCTCTGAACATGATTCTTCAAGTATGTTCACGAACTGAAATGACATAAAATATATCTCAGAGACATCAGAGATACGTCTTATCTTTTAACTATTCACGTTGTCCGATTCGTGAAACGTCTTCAACGTCTTCAAGAGAGATAAAAGTAATTCATTAAATAAAATTGTTTGAAACTAAAAAACATCGTTTTGTAACATCTATCATTTTTCTAAATGTAATTTTTTTATTGACACCTAATACATGCGTAATAACCAAGTGTTGAAATTTCTTTAAAATGGTCGGAATATTTTCGATAAAGTTAACAATAAGACGAGTATAAATCATTAGCTATCAAGCTCACGGCAAACTATTATTCATCAAGCAAGCTTTCTACTTCTCAAATAAATCGCTTTAAATTAATTTAACTTGAATAAATATAAAATGTATGTACATTATATACTATAATATGAGTGTGTGTACATACATATATATGTTTGTATGTATGATATTTTGCAGGACGGACCGTTTTTGGCATTTCGTTTGATTTTGATAATTCATTATCAGATAGTTAGCTACATGAATATATTCTTTACGTGCAAGAACACGTTAGTGATATTGCTACAATTGTACCGACTTTATGTAGTACAAACTGAAAGCAAGAGCAAACGGAGTAAGAAACACAACAAGATTGATGTGTCGAATATCAGCATTATTTCCCGAGGTGACATGTACAAAGATATAAGAGTGAGAAATTCCCGAGAGAGTAATAGACACAAGATTCGACGTGATAAGGATGTAGAAGCAAATTATAGTGAGACGGAAGATTCGAGAGAAGATATCGACAAGTTCGATTCGTCCCCAAGAAATGTCGCTAATTCCAAACGGTTAGCAGATATTTTAATTATTTTTAAGCTACTTTCGCATGAAAAAATAATTAAACTACACAAAAAAGAAAGAAAGAATTTATTTTGCAAGATCCTGTACCGTTTCTTAAAATTATAAATTACTTTCAAAAAGACATCTCTTCGAAATCTGTTTCGTATATTTATTTCAAGTTTTTTTTTTTAACTCGAGTTAATTAAACTTTTTAACAATAGTTGACGTAGATTGTAAATTAACGTGGATTATCAGAATTAATAATTGAATCTCTTTCTATTGTTCCGCACTAAATTATAGTGTGTATCATCATTATACACAGAGAAAAATTAAATCCATTAAAATCTTATAGTCTCGTATATAAGATTCGTAAAGTATTGCTGAGAGATGTGCATCGAAATATTTTGAAATTTCAAGTTTAAGAGTCAGATTTTACAAAATTTTTCAAGTTTAAAAACAATGGTAAAAGTAAGCATTCCATACAAGTTTAAGAATATTAATACATGTAGGAGAAAAACTCCTTTTTAAAATGTTAGTTATTATAAATTTTGCTTAATACAATGGAATACTAAAATAACTAGCGAAAATTTTGTCTACAGAAATATACAGATATTTTATTGATATTTTATACTGGCTATACTTTACTATACTGGGGATACCTTATGAATAAATTATTCTAGAAAAAATCGTCAAGACACTGGATACTCGACGTCAAGCTCCCGTAATTCTAACAAGCACAAGTCGCATAAGCGTGAAGGAAAGAAAAAATTGTCGCGTAGGGAGGAAATTAAACATAGCACGTCTGATGAGAGGCATAAAAGAAGAGGGGACCGAAAGTCTTTTGACAAGAACTTTGAAAGGAAGTTGACAAAGATTAAGAGCGACGATGACTCCGACAAGAATTCCAATCGAAAGTTTGATAGTGAGAATGAGTCTTCGAATGAGGAACTGACTGAAATCATCAGCGAAGGCAGTGAATCGGAATCCGATAGAAAGAGGTAAACTCCCATTCTAAATCTATTACAAGTGCAATAGAGAAAGATAGAGCTTATGTAATATATTGTGCGATAAAATCTTTAAAAATGAATACTAGCCTCACAGAGAGAGAGAGAGAGAGAGAGATACAATTGTTCAATTATTTACAGTGCTCGTAAATATACGCACCGAAAGCGCAGGCAAGATAGAGATTGACAACGGAATTTGGACATCGTGGCATTGTTACTTATTTATTCTGCAATTCTAGTCACGTACATCCTTTTTATACAGGCTGGAATAAACGGCGGCATAATATTAATCACAAAAACGAGATAGTTTCAACATAGAGACTAATTAAACATGAATAATATTTGGAAATTCGTTCAAACGAATTTACATTTATTTATTATGCATGTATGCGTACATGTGCGCATGTGTAGCTATTTAATAATTTTCAAATAGTATAACATAGATGTGTTTATTCATATAAATTGATAATATCTTGGTGGCTTAAAGAACGTCTTAAAATTTTTATCACGAGTAATTTTTAAAGAGAAAAATTACATTATTTGAATGTAGTACGATAAAAAAAAATACAATTGTTATTAGTTACGC
Organism: Tetramorium simillimum; assembly: GCA_011636635.1. Taxonomy (NCBI): domain Eukaryota; kingdom Metazoa; phylum Arthropoda; class Insecta; order Hymenoptera; family Formicidae; genus Tetramorium; species Tetramorium simillimum. The sequence continues at coordinate 7,309 of VBVQ01005168.1, read as the reverse complement.
ATGTATTTTATATTTCGTAGTAGGTGTCGTTAATATTTTGTCAATTATAATTGCTGGTTAAAAATTTCAAAGTTATATTTTTATTTATATTAAATTATTGACTGATTGTTTGATAATCTGTTAATTTCGCACTTAATTTTTTATATATCCCAGGGGACGAAAGTAAGAATCGGGATTGAGAAAATTTATAACGTACACATATTCTGGATATAATACTCATGCGCACACACATAGAGAAAGAGAGGAGGGAAGGGGGAAACATGTTTAATTTTTTTTCTCTAACTTTTTACTAAAGTATTTTTGGACTAATGTTCATGCAACGTTTGCACATGCATTATAATTGGTTATAAAATTTATTTAAAAAAATTTTATGTTGCATTTTCATTTTATATTATACATATAATTTTTTACTTACTTTTAATCCTACGTTTAATCTGTGAAAAACTTATAGAAACTATCAATTCTGAATCTTAAACCTTTCTGGCGTATGTGTTCTCCGGTATAAGTACCACATAATCTCTACAACTTTAAAAATTATGTCCGTGTTTGATAGTAAATATACGTGAGAAATTCAAGAAATTGACGAAAATAACAGAAAATCATATGATTTTATTAAGTAAATATTTTAAGAATAATGGCTTATTGATTAAAATCCAAATTTGTAAATTAAGTTTTGGTTTAATATTCGTAATTGTATGTATTAAATTCTGTAATATCTGTATCTTTTCTTATATGTATATTTATTACATACACTGGTTTCTTTGGATAAAAATAAATCAAAGTATTAAATCTTAGCATATAGCACATAAAATCATCCGACTCACAAAACTTTCACAACGAGTAGACATAACTTTGAACTTAATGATATTGTATATGTACAACAAACCGCACATACCGTGTGTGTTTCATCTTCAGTCTCTTAAACGAGAGAATTATTGCAAGTCTCTAGCCACTGAACGCTTTGCTTGCTGTCGAGAGTGTCGATATAATTTGATAGATCGTCTTGATGAACCCCATTGGCGGCGCAATATAAGATCGCGGTATTCTCCAAAAGCTCTTGCAACGAGTCCATCTTTGAGGTCTGTGTTTCATCCTTGGAATATTCCGATTTCTTTTCCTTCGCTTGCTTTACATCAACCATGATAATTTCGTGTTCGTTCAGATCCTTGCGAGAATCAACGGAGATCTTTCTTACGTAATTCAGCGTAGGCTTACCTAGGCTCGCTTGTTCTCGATCCCTCGAAGAGGCTTTCGGATTGTCTAGTGTTGAATCGTGGCCACCGGTCACCATCTGACCGTGGCCCTTGGTCTTTTCCAGCATCAGACGAAGCCTTTTCCATTTGCCCTGTGGCAGCAAATCGAAACTCGTATTTGGATTGAATACGAATTGTTGATTTTCCTCAGCCGTTGTATTCTTCTGCCAGAGGCTTCGCGGCAAATTTTTTACTTGGTTCGAATTCGCCTTCGTGTCTCTTGAGCTATAAATTTGGCTCTGCATCGTGGACCTACTCAACGTGTCTTTGTTGTATTCCGATAAGATTCTAGCAATCTTTGAAGTTTCGTTGGTGCACCATGCTAGGTTCTTACCGGAACTCGTCATGGGCATTCTACACGGGTCAGATTCCCTATTGTTAATTTTCATTTCGCGATCGAGATTTTTGTTTTCGTGCGCCTCTCTCATAACCGCCGTTTTGTTATCCGACTGATTCTCGAGCAAGATCCTCTTCGTCGTAGTATATTCTTGTGTGGCGTATCTCTTCAAGGTTTGCGCATTGTTATTCATTGGCTTATTCATTGATTCTTCACATTTCACCTTCACGGGTTCCTTCGCAAGTATCAGCTTCTTGTAGATCGACGACATTCCCATCAGCCCCGTCTCGTCGCTGGACGCATCTTCCAATTTGGTCGACTTGGAGTTAAACATATTCTTTGCAGTTGCCGCGCAAGCATCGCCACTCGTGGATCTCGCAGCGGAACTCCTTAACAAGATTAGAGAGCTGTTTGGAGCACCTCGAATAATCTGTTTCAAATTCATCCTGACCGTTCCACCATTCTTCTGCTGTTCCACCATTCTCGAGCTGTTCTTGAGCTCCGCAGCCGCCGATTTCTGTGCGTCTGGTAAATACATTGCTGCAGGTGATGCAGGAAAAGTCGAGGCGATTTCGATCTTTTCGTCAGTCGTGCTATTGGCAGTACTTTTATTTTGAATGCCTTGTGCCATGGCGATAGCATAAGCTTCCAACAATTTTGTTTCGTCCGCAAATTTAGTGACATTCTCTGAAGATGTTGTAGCGTTATTGCTGACTCCTTCCGTTGGCTCCTTTGCCAATTCTAAAGAGCTCATCTTGGTTGCCGAAATCGTCAGCTTTGTCATCTTTTCTTCTACAGCTCGTTTGTAAACTGGCGTCATAACTTGCGAACAATAACCGAACACGCAATGAAGACTTTCGTGCATGCACGTCTCAAAGGATTTGTTATCCGTAGAGAGATAGGTATTCCAAGCATCTTTGGTATTCGACGAACGTTTGCTGCTTTTCATTCTCGTCTTTCCCTTTGGCTTCTTTTCGGCCGAAGAGACCCGTCCGTCGCAACGCGGATCGATAGAGACCACTTCGATATCAGGCTCATCGATGATCTCGCAATAAGACAATCCATCGAGGCTGGTGAAGTATCTTCCTAGATACTCTACTGCTAAACCAATCTGAAAACATGGATGTCCTAGTTGAGATTACATTCAGACTTTTCTTCATGAATCAAATTCGAGTTGACAATTCTTTCTTCTTTTGAGTAAAAATTATTAAAATTTATTATTAAAATTATTAAAATTTTATTATTTCCTCGACTTTCTCAAAGAGAAAAGCACTTGTAGATTTCCAAGAAATGTGTTTAAGAACAAAAAATTTAAGAATGAAAAATTGTACTAAAATAAATTTCTAATCAATATCATTTAAAATAATTAAAAGTTGAAATGCAGTTGTAATAATTACAATTGTCTATTTGCTCCTTTGAAATTTAATTGAAAGGCGCACAGTGACCATTTATTTTAATCCACCAATTGCTATTGCTAATGCGCACGAGCCTTTTTGTTAATTCAATTTTTTAATCTTAATAAATACAACTTAACAAAATGAAATAACAGTTTAAAAATAACAAAAACTAGTGATTTTGCAAATACACTTTGATATAGTTTATAGTCTTTACATGACTATAAGATTTTAAATTTTAAAAATTTCAGAAATTGTTCATAGACGAAAAACGTTTCTAAAAGATTATAATTTTAATAATTCTGTTGAGAATAAATTAACAAGTTAGTTAAAGAATAAATGTATAATTTAAAGAACATGAAGAATATATATGTATATATAGTTATCAATATTATATATTATGTGTTATAAAAGAAGATAGTTTTACTTGAGGATGGTAGACCGGTCTCTCATGCATTCCATGCACTGGCCACTCCTTCCACTCCGTCTCATCCTTTTTGGTAGGCGCTTGGTAAGTAGCGCCTACAGTGTACATCTTTCGAGTAACAGATCTGGTATTCATGTACGGCATTGTGGACAACTTTATGCGTTTTCCGAACTCACAATCCGAATAAAACTCTTTCTTGTTGTTGGTCAACAGTCGTTGCTTAGGGCGAGAAAAATCCTTATCGATATTTCTCTTCGACACTCGCATGGGATTTCGTCTCACCTCCATCGGTTTCAGACTAAAAAAAAAATGAAGCAGATATTACAACATTTGAATAAAAAGAACTGTCTAATTTAAACAGCTTAATGTCTTTCTTCTGAATATACATTACATGTGTGTGTGTGTGTGTGTGTGTGTAAACTTACTGTGTTAAATTAATATCGTAAATTAGATTATATATGTAATTTTAATTCACTGTTATTTGACAAATACAACAAACTTTTAGCACAAGTCTATTACATAATTTACACATTTTTTAAAATATCGCTCACGTTTTGTTTCTGAGAGCTCGTGAAAGCCCTTTCGTTTTAACATCTGTACAGCCGGAAGTCGAGCTGCCACTATTACTATTCGTTTCCGTGTAATTCAATTGCCTGTAATCGGTGTCTTCGATATCCAATTGCGTTTTTTGTCGTATCACGATTGTGTCTGGCGGTAGTTTCTGAAGAATTTCCATATTTTCATAATTCACTACGTTGCTTTGCGAATTTGAATTCTCACGTTCTGCCATCTCTCCGAGTTGCCGCCGCAGGACCATCTTGGAATCATTGTCGCTTAATTCGATCACACGACGACCTGTATTGCCACCATCATTCGCTCGGTTCTGCTCCAGCAGAATCATCTCTGCATTTCCATCATATATTTTGCCCTGGTCCATTAATGTCGAACTCGCAATCAAATCGTGACGAGAAACGCATCTCTTGCTAATATAATCGTCATTTTGATCTTCGCCGATCAACGAATCAATCTTTGTGGGTCGTTCTTGGACTTGACAAGAGCACTGCTCAGATAATGCGTACGAGTTCTTCGACAGTATCTCCATTAATCTAAATCACACTTTGTAGTTTGCATTCAGTTTAGCCTTATTTGTTCTCATGTATGTGTGTGTGTGTGTGTGTATTTATGTGTATATGTATGTATGTATATATACATCCTAAATGCTTGGCGAAATCTTTTTTCATCAAGTATCTATCAATAACAACGAGAAGCCGACAAATTATGTGAATACCCGTACAAAACAGTGGGATTATAGGGATCTCATTTTCTATTGAAAGCAATGGACAATATTGAAAGGATTTTCGCTTCGCATAAAAAATTGGAAACTTTCGTTGAAAACTTTCACTGTGTAGTACAAATGCAAAATTTGGCGAATTTTTAAAATATCTACTCGTACAATTTTCTCTATTTCGTGCAATTCGTGCAATTTGACTTTTTTTAATACTGACAATTTTATGAAATAACAAATTCCATCAAACGTCTAAGACGCACGCGAGCGCGCGTGCGTGTGTGTCCTTTTTTCTAGGCTGTGTTCTAATATATAAATGCCGTCCACACACATAGTATCGTATACTCTTGAATCTTAAAAAAATTTATATTTATGACAATTTTTTACTTTTCTGTACTTTGAATTAGTATTGTACGGTGTGATTTTAAGTAAATTTTTTCGTTCTATAATCTAAAACAAATCAGAAAGTCGTTTAGTAAAATAACTTATTTAAGTTATATATTAATTACCTTTTACTATGTGCTGTACATTTACAATGTGAATTGCATATAATCTTTGTGGGCAATAAGAGAAAGTAAAATTGGAATATAAAATAAACTTGAGAATGCAGCTGAGGAAAAACGTACCTTGTGATTTTATTTATTTCTCTTTGTAGATTCGGTCAACTTGTAACGAGATCTGTATTAAATTTGTCGATGTCTTCTTTCGCCGAGACTGTTTATCTCTTCTCGTAAGAAAAATCTCGAGTTTCGTACTTTGAAAGCAAGTTGATGAATTCTTGAGAAATTCTTAAATTTTTATCGGACGTTGTATAAAATTGGAAACAACGTTCGGATTAATAAATGAGAATATCAATCGAAAATAGGAACGAGTAGCAACTCCGGAGACGCGGACGAAATGAGAAATATTTTCGCGAAACAAAGCACTGATCCGACTGTCACGACGAGTGTCGTTTTTCGAATGTTTCATCACGACGTCCGTCGGTCCGTCCGCCGTCGTTCGTTTGCGCGCATACACAAATCTGGTCATTCTGGACAACTAGAATTGACAGTCGAAAATTCTAGCAAACCTTAGCAAACGTGGCGAGCGTCTGAATTACATGTATAAAGATGTGACACTCTCTGTTACTTGAAATGAAAGCATCGTACACGTATAGCGTTCATTACCCATTACTTGATAATGGTATAAAACTTTCAAGTATATCCAAGTTATTGAAAACGCATACAACCAAGAGTTTCGAGTAGCATCGATTTTATTTCAAAGCAAATACTAAATTATACTAACTAGTTCTTTTAGACATGTAGACATGTAGATATTGAATACATATTATTCGTCGCTCGTATTGCACATGAATGAAAATCGAGATCGCGGAAAAGTCTTTAACTCTCATACACACTCACACACATATTCCTTTCTTCTCTCCCTTTTTCTGCATCCCAGCATAAAGGTAAGTATTTACAAGGAAGAGAAAAGTCGTCAACCTGTGTGTGCCTTGTGTTACGAGTATTCAATTCATATTGTCGGTTGTCAGCGCAAGAGTGGTAAGTACCGATCGACGGTTTGGGTTCACCCCCAAATTTTCCCAATTTATCCAGGACAAGCGTGCCGTCAGATCTGCAATAATGGTCGCAATAATTAATTCCTCGAGAAATCGTAATGTTACGTGTGATTTTGAAACTTGAGAGAAATTTAAGATTTAAAATTGACAAGTTTATAAACGTATACCTAATAATTTATCCTACTGGAGCTGTAGGTACATTTTAATTTGAAAAAGCAATATTATTCTCTTCAAAGTAAACTCGAAAACGATATAATTAGTGTCTAAGTAAAAGGTATTTTGCAAAAGACAATATTCAAATTGTTGAATACTTGATATATTTATTAAATTTGACTCCCCTCCAATCATTCGCGCGTAATGTTTATTGTTTTGTAATTGTATTGAATTTTTATACAATACATATATTGCAGAAGCGACGGAATTTACATTTCTGCAATTATAATTGAAAGAGGCATACTTTTTGACACACACACACACGCACACACATCTGCATCGTTAATTAATAGAATTTCTCTGAAATGTGTGCATACATACGAAATGCATACCGAGATGCTATGTACGACTTTTATGCTTATGATTATTTTTGAGTGCGTCATGTTAATTTTCAAATATTACAAGATAATTATTAGAAATTAGACGTACCGCTCGTGTTCCATTCAGCGCGTTCGCCATTTATCTCACCCCTAAGGCACCTCTCGACGTACGTCAAAGGGTCAAGCCTCGCCGCTAGTACCTCGCGTAAGAGCGCGATATATGCTATGGCCAGACGCAAGGTATCGATCTTCGACAGTCTCTTTTCATAAGGAAAGGTCGGCACGTGGACCCGGAGCTCGTCGAAAGCCGAGTTGATGCTGCTAAAAATTGCAATCACACTGACAATCCGCTCTCGTGCTCTTGTATCTTGTAAGGAAAGTACAATTGAGAGAAATGTGTAGTATTTAGTATTTTACACACATCTATATATCCTCGAATAAAACATCACATTGCGATTCAATTTATTATTAACGCGAAACACACACACACACACACACACATATATATCTGTCTCTTATACA
>VBVQ01005167.1:0-12460 GCA_011636635.1 Tetramorium simillimum | reverse complement strand
TTAGATTAAGAGTATAGTTTAAACATAACATCTATTTAGATTTTACTATTATATCTAACATTAACTTATTTTTTTATGTAATTTTATTTTATTTAATACGAGCTTAGTGCGAATCTCTGCGAGAGATAAGTTATATTATATAAATTTGAATTTGAAGTAAATGTACTATTATTTTGAATATAAGTAATTGTATATAATTGTATGTATATGTATGTATGTAAGTAATTGTGTATAATTGTATGTAATTGTATATAATTACGGGCAAAAGTATTGTGTATAAGATATGATATTTTGACGAGGATAGAGGAACTCCGTGTATTTTGGACCAGTGTGTAATTCGGACCAGTAGTAATTTTAATATAAGCCTGATAGGTAGCACCACTTCTGAGATAGGATCATGATCGTCTTTTGTTTAGAGCCTGTTGCTACCAGTTTTCTTTACTCGAGCGAAAACAGTCGAATCAGGAAATACGAAAGTTGTTAGTGCGTAATTTCCATGTAATTTTGTGATTAGTTTTAAAAGCGAATATTATTGCTTTATATCGTTTATATATCGCAAAACAGATTTACGTGCTCTTTCATATACCCTTAAGGTAACATATTTTATAATTGCAGTGTAAATATTTTTTAATACTTTAGCGCTACTTATAAGTAATTCGTTGTAAGCACTCTTGTGTAATTTGGACCATATAAGAATGTGTAATTTGGTTCACTTAACCAAAGGAAAAAGAGAGAAATTTAGAAAACAAGATTAATAAAAGCAAGACATTTTGGAAGAGAATAAGACTTGCTGTCTCATATGTGGAGAAGATTATCAGGCAAACTGGATTCAATGCAAACAATGTAAAGGATGGTCGCAAGAAAACTGCGCTGAACTAACTATCAGTATTTATTATTATAGTGATTTTTGTTTTAATATTATTTTCTAATATAATATTAATATAATGGTTAATATAATATAATAATACGTTATTATTTGTATTAAGATAATAACAAAATTATTTTACACTTTAGTCCAAATTACACGCCTATGGTCCGATCAGTTACATGGACACTGTTTCAAATTTCAGTTAATTTTTGTAATAAAGTGTGCATAGATTAATTAAATTTGCTACTCATATTTGATACCTCTTATTTAGTAGTTTCCTTAAAAAAATTGTCTTTCCTTAATGTTCATCCTGACGAGATTTATTTAATTTTATCCTTAAGTGGTCTAAATTACACGGACTTCCCCTACATCTTAATCTCATTTAAAGAAAGCAAAAAAATTTTATTACAATCATTCCACCGTCCATGATCGCTTGAACCAAGATCCATCTTATTCAGAAGATTTTCTTGAAGCTTTTTGATATTATTGGTGTTAGGAAATCGACCAGAAATATCAGAGATAACGATTTCTTCTTCAGCATCAGTGCCGATATATAAATTTGATCGATTCATAGTATCTTTATTTTTTGAAAGCAGGTTCTATAACAAAATAACAAATTTAATTTTATAAGACAAAACAGACATGTATATAAAATGAAATATGAGTCAAATATAATTTAAAATTATACGTACGTACCTGCAGAAAATGGTAGCAACAGTAAGGTTGAAATAAAAATAAAACTAAACGGCACAACGCTGCTTCTTTAATTTATTATATCACATTCTTTAGACATACATATTAACGTTGTAACTGTGTCAAATGTTGAATAATTCAATAACTAATATTTCCGTCTTTTTTTTAATCAAAGTACGTTTATTATGATTCACTTATTCTTGTTAATTTATAATGTATATTTCCTTAGTAAATTAAATAATATATTTTTTTAAATCTTCTGACGCACGCGAAGTACAGTCTAAACGTTGATTAGCTCAACATTTCATTTGATCAGAAACTTCAAGTATTAATATTATAACCATCCTGAGAAATCATTAACTTTTAATATACTAGTTAACAAAATTATCGAAAGTAGCGTAATTTCAAATAAGCATTACATGGTTGCAAAAAATGATCGTATTTAAAATAATTTTTTAAATTTTCAATCTATATTTTAAACAACACTTGTTATTTTTAATTTATTCCCTCCCTTTCTCGCCATCTTTTTAAAAGTAAAGACGTATGTCTTCAAGAAACTTACGCGAGTATGTTATGTTGTTATTATATAACATACGAATAACAAGTATTATATTAGTTATTACTTCCATGTTATATTACTGCAACAAATGATGTTCACTGAGATATCACAAAATTTCCTAAACTGGATAAAGCACAGAGGTCATCCTATCATAAGTTGGACAGGACCCGAGGGACACAAGAGAGGAACTTTGATGCAAATTTCCAACACACATAGTGGCCATCTAAACAGATGGTGGATATCTACACGGGGAATAAAGTTTTATTATCATTTAAAAGGGTTTTTACCCCAGCTTACCAATACAGCTAATATCGCAAGAACTGTTTTCATATATACATATTACGAAAGGTGATTGCATAATTATCGTCATTCAACAAGCTGGTAAATATGAATAATGTAGTTTTATTATATAATCATTCTTATCGATCATTCTTAATCGACAGAGTTCAAATTCCACAATTGTTTTGTTTAGCTGCGTCACTATTAATCATTTCAATGCGGAAGTTTTTATAGAGGATAAAAGTCAAGGTCAGATTTGGAAATACTTGATCAGATAGAAGTTGATAAACCTTGAAAACCTGTTTATTATCTAGTTTTATAATTGTCAATTAATATAGTAACGGAGCTAAAAATTGTAGTACTTAATATTTTTAAAAAATTTATAAAAGAAATTATGCAATAAATCTGTATACAAATTGATAAAAGAACTAAATTTTGCAACACGTAACTTTTTAATATTCCATTAACCTTTAAAAAGCCGGGATGGCCACTATAATGGCCACTAAGATAGATACCAATTTATTGAATATTATTAGTACATAATGTGTACATTTATATATAAAATATAAAAATATGTGTAAAATGTAATATAATATAATATAATATATTGTAGGAAGTAGTTTAGTTCGTAATACTCAATTGAAAAATTGTACACAACTGCTGTTATTTATTTAGACTTCCACAACAATGTTGATGGTAGCAACATTATTTTTATGTGAATTTTCGATCAAAATCGTGATTAGCGATATCAAAGACTCTTTAGAAACTTCTAAAACTTTAAAAACATCATTTTAAAAATTTCCATGTCATACCGGGCCGAGGTGGCCACTATAATAGTGGCCAGCAACAAACTTGGAAATTATTTAGAACATGTTATATATATTATATATATGTAAAAATTTTCCGTGAAAAAAATTCATGGTTTCAATGGAAAAATCCCGGTCCTCTAGAGGTTAATAAAATATTCGAAAATTTTTGGCAATCTTAATAGTTTGTTCTATTTTATTAAGGTTTTTAAAAAGTTTGGTATAATTTACATGAATACATATATTATTTTTCTCAATTGAAATAATAAGAGATAAAAGGAAAGGGGAAAGTCTCATGTTTTGTCACCGCACACGTTACTGAGTACCAAGTGTACGCGCTCGCCGCACAGATATATATTGCGTGGAACGCAACTAACTCGTATTTCTTTGTAGTTTCATATTGACTCTTGTACTTGACTCTTATACGCATACTCTTTGTGTTTTTGTGAAATGTACGTGTGCTGTGATAAGTATGTAAATCGCTGTCGTAATATAAGTATAGCTTAAGAGCCATTCTTTGCCATACGTACTAAAAACGTTTTCTTTAACCTTCTTCAATTTTCTTCACAAGTATGTGATGTATATTTTGATAAGTATTTCACACAAAGAAAGAATATTTTATATTAATTTTAATTTGTAAATAGCGAATATATACATTGTTAAAAATACAGAATTTACTCCAACTTTTTACTAAAGAGAATTGTACTAACAATAAGAGAGAATATATATAGAATTAATTTTTCTTTTCATAGGATCTATTTATTTAACACTATTTTAGGAAATCTGAAACATTTACGAAGATTACTCATAAATCTATTATTATTTGTAGAAAATTTGTCTAGATTTGTAAGAAATTTGACAGCTTACTTCGCTTAATTTTATTTGAAATTTTTTATACATGTTAACCTTAAAAAGTATATTCCTTCCTCTCTTAAAAAGGAGATGTAGAGATTTAATTTTTGCCGCGTTGATTTAATTTTCCGCGATGCTGATTGGTTCTCTCGCTTGGCTCGCTTCGTACTGCGAGAGTAGCTATCATCGCGGAAAGGTGTGTATTGTGATAGTTTTGACAGTTCGTGCATAGGTTAACATAAATTTGTGTATTTGATTATACAAAAATAAAAGTATCTTATGTAATGAGAATGAAATTAATGATTCGAAAGTTGGATAAAATATTAATCGGATGAAAATGATAATAATATTATAATTGATGAATTGGTTATAAAGAAAGAAAAAGACAGTAGACGAGTTAGGCTATTGAAAAAGATTTAAAAAATTAAAAATTATTATTAATAGCGCGCGTAAAGCACGCGTACTACACCATTAATTAAAGATCAAATGTAAAAGAGTATTAAAATAAACTCATCATAAAAAACGATAAGAGTGTTAAAATAAACTCATCATAAAAGATAAATATTTATAAAATTTTATATTTTATAAAAAGACGAATTTTATAAAATACTTCATAATTCTTAAAGATATCTAAAAGTATATTGATATAAAATATCTTATTAAATTCTGATCAGTTTTTTAATTGCGCTGAATATTTAATGAGAATCTAATGAGAAATTAATAAGAACTTTTGCGTATTTTTGCTTAACTTTATATCCTTTTTCTAACTATAGGGTAAACTCGGGTAAGATGGCCATAGTTTTTTAAAATGCAAAAATATATCTTCATTTTTAACATTTTTTAATACCATTCAGCATATGGCTTCACTAAAGCTTAAGATACGTAACATTATTGAGATATAAAAAAAATAATTCACAGAAATTTTATATTATTATAATATTGCAACGTAAGCATTGGCCATCTTATCCGACTTTTAAGTTTAAGATGGCCAAAGTATTATGAGAGGTAAATAACATACATATTTCATGTTAAAAATGTATCTAATCTTTTGTAAAAACAACAAAAAACTTATAATTTTACATTTTTAATTTTATTTTGTTTTTATAATACATTAAATACATTATGTATAAAAAACAAAACATATATACAAAATGAATCATAATAGTAGTTTTTCCAGCAAGTTTTCAAGCAGTTTTTAGCAAAGTGTAATATCTATAATTGTGAAAAAAATCATTTGTCTACAACAGCAAAATTGGAAATATGTAAAACTGCATTATTTTTTCAAAATTTTGAAGTAATAACTAGCGAGAACGTCCCAGATGGGCCATCTTATCCAAATTGTGAGGGAAAGATGATCACAGTATTTATAAAAAAAAAACAGTAAAAACGGAAATAAAAATTATAGTTCACATTACAATTTATATACCTTTATTATGTATCTAATATTGATTACGACACTTTAACTGTAATTTATCTGATGTCATAGCAGTTTTTAGTGGATACATGAAAAACTTTGCAGGTAGTCAAAAGTAAAAACATGATATAATATTAACAATATCATTATTCTGAATAATGTACGCACATAAACTACTGTAAATATCGATCTTCTTTATTTAACAATTATTTAAAAAATTACAGCCTATGGCCATCTTTTCTGGTATGGCCATCATATACCGGTTTACCCTATTATGCTTCATCAGTTAATTTACCAAATTTGAACTTCTTGATATTTACATTATTGACCTGTTATTTCTATAATTAAAATTAAAACTCTGTTAAAATAACACTTTAAAATTATTATTTACGCTTAGTACTTATTGTGTCTGTTACTTATTGCAGACTGCACAACAACAAGTTATCTCACAAAAAGTATTTCAAGTGATACTGTCGACAGTTAAGGTTCTCCTTACGATCTACTGTGCAATTTAAATTTGCAAAATTGACATCAGATATGAAATCTATATTATTTGCGCTTATAATTATTATAACATTCTCAGAAGGAAAATCGCAGAACATAGTATCATTTTTAACAGATGAAATTATAAATTATGTCAACCCTGAGGATCCTGGTTTAGTAAAAGTGAGAAGAATGGATCGAGCTGAAAAAATGAACACTGCAAAAATATTGGATTTTGTGAGTAAAAAATTATTTTTAATCGAATTAAAAATTATGTTTCCGTATTAAATTCAATTGTGAAAATACTTTTTAGAATAAATCGAAATCGAGGTAGAAATGAAACGATGATATCCTATGGATGTTACATATTATGCTATTCTTTTAAATAGATTGGCCTAGTAGAACAATATAATTATCCCGCTGAGGAGCATAACGTCACAACAGAGGATGGTTACAATTTGATAATACACAGGATACCTGGAAGTCCATTACTGGATAGTAAAAAAAAGAAAGAAATTGTATTTGTCTTACATGGTTTGTTGGCTACATCTGACGTCTGGGTATTGCTCGGCCCTGGTAAAGACCTTGGTATGTATATATGTACTGATAACATGTAGTTGTTAACATAACGTGCGAATCAATTCAAAGCACCCTGTAAAATTTCACTATATAGCGATTGTATGAAAAAGATTTTATTCCTCAAATCTTACAACTTGAAAATTATTAATGTCTTTAATGTTTTTATAAATATATTCTCCTTAAAATTTAAAGTCAAACCTTCTTTTTATGTTATATAAAATATATAAAATAAAAATCTTGAGGCATCAATATTTAAGCTATTAAAAATAAAGAGCTTTTTATAAGTAAAATTTCAAAGAGGATTGCAAGGAAATAATAGAACATTAGTTGTCCTTTAATTCGAAGTAGAATTAAATAGAATTTGACACTTAATCATTAAAGTATCAAATATTAAAATTTTAAAAGTTGTAAAATATGTTTATGAAAAATTAATTCTAAAATTTAGAAAAACTAAAATTTCGAGTTTGATACATCCTACATATAGTGCACCAGTTTTATTATTATCTTATGTTGCAGTATTTTTACTGGCAGATCAAGGGTATGACGTATGGATTGGAAATATGAGAGGAAATAGTTACTGCAGATCGCATATGAATATGACAACACGTAATCCCAAATTCTGGCAGTATAGGTAAAACATTTCCATTAAAAATTATTGAAAAATTATGTGAGGGAACGTCAGACCAAGTTTTACGTCCATTTTACATGGAAAATACGATTTGCTTAAAAGTGAAAGATATTGATGAAAAAACCGATAAATTTTTACTTGTATCGCATAGAGGATACTTACAAAGTGTTGTAAATACAGAGTCGGAAATTTCTAAAGGAGTATGAAAATAAAATTGTAAAACATATGTGAAATTGAAAGGAGGATATTTATAATGTGTTTTGTAAATGTTAAAGTTTTGCACAGTATTCTCCGCTTTCCACTAGCAAGAGCATAAATCTTTTCTTTTTAACTCGTTTTCTCACTGTAAATTTAATCAGGGAGGAGGCGAGAAAATACATTTTGTAAAATGTATCATCATAATTCTTATTTTTCAGCTTTCACGAGGTTGGAACAAAAGATCTGCCGGCTATGTTCGATTACATTTTCAATTATACAAAGCAAAAAGATTTAAATTATATCGGTCATTCAATGGGATGTACTTCGCTATTCACTCTTCTGTCATCAAAACCGGAATACAATAGGAAAATAAAACAGGCTATTTTGCTGGCTCCAGTTGCTTTTTGGAATACAGTAACACCTTCATTTACCGAAGTTACTAACGCTCTTCTAATAATAACGGTAATTGCCAAAATCTGTGACCTTTTTTATTGCAAACAGTAGCGTTTAAAATATAAAGATTAAACGATCATTATTTTTATCATTACTTAATGTGCTAAAAATATTGTTAGCTATGAATTAATACTATGTATGTTTGTTTTACATGTTCCAGAGAGTTCTACGAGCGCGTGAAAGATATGATGTTTTCCCACAATGTTCAGCGACTGTTATGACAGCAAGAATGTTATGTAATGACAATGCGTTGACTCAAAGTATTTGCATTACAGCAATATTCTTCATCGCCGGTCCTGATCCAGCACAACTTAATACTGTAAGTTATATAACGCACCAAAGACAAACGTAATACAATATTTATAATGTGCGTAAATAATTTTTATTATTATTTATTTATTATTTACACTTCGACATTACAGCCAAGAAATGGGAAAATAATTTTTATTATATGAATTCTCTAATTTTTTATAATTATATAAATTTACTGTGATGGCTCTAATCACCCTCTAACCTTTTCTTCTAATTAATTGCTTTATAACATTTCACCTATATAAATTATTTCTGTTATAGACAATTCTGCCAGACTTATTGTCTTATTTTCCAGCCGGCACTTCTACACAAACATTATCACATTATCACCAAAATATGCTTACAAGTAAGTTTTTACTTTTAAATAAAGCAACATTTCAATTGATATATTATGTTACAATAAAGTCTTTCTTACCGTTTAAGATAAAATATCGTTGAAAGATCTAAAATAATTTATAATTTTCTATATATTAATTTATAGTTATATGCAATGTATCATTGTTCAATATCTTTCTTTCCAAATATATTTTTAAGTTTTAGACACGTATTTATAGATGTACGATTCATTCACAATTGTTGCAGATGAGTTTCGAAACTATGATTATGGAATAACTGAAAATTATATGCGATACGAACAGAAGACACCTCCAAGTTATGATTTTAAAAAGATTACTGCTCCGCTAATTGTATTTTACTCAGCAAATGATTGGGTTGCTGCGGAAGAGGTAATAATTCACCGTTTAGCTTTTCATTGCTTAAATTTACACACAAATAAAAGCAAAAGAAAAAATTTTACACAGATACGATGAAATGGTTGTCACGTAATTGTAAACAACATGAAAGACTCTGATTGAATGCAACGCAAAATATAAAAGAAAAACCAATTGATGATATATTTTCTATTCTTCATAGTTATTAAAATCATCTCGTTACTAATTATACTGTTTCATTGTTTTTGATTTTCAGAATGTATTAGAACTTGGCAAACACTTACCAAACGTTCTTCTAATAGAGAAAGTTCCATATGAATCTTTCAATCACATGGATTACATTGTGGCAATTGACGCGAAAACTCTTTTGTACGATCGTATATTAGAACTACTACAAAAATTTGACGCTAAATAAATAAATGCTAACTGAAATGAATTTAATCGATGAACGTAAATTAAATGGACAGAAATCCTAATCTTTCTATGTAATTTAAAATGTAGATAAATATATAATTGCTTTAACTAATCAAAAGTGAATAAAAAGTAGTATCTTACGTTACACGTATGTACTTCATTGCATATACATTTTATTACGTAAAATAATTCCACATATTTATAAATTAATCGATGTCTTGGAATGACGAAGAATCCAATATCTGAAAAGGTTTCTTAAAAGGAACTAAAGATTAAATAAGAAAATATATCCGTTCGTAACCACACTTTTTTTCAAAAGAATCATATAAAACGACTAAATTTGTAATTTTATTTTTTTTAATATAATTAAAATTTATCTGTAAATAATAGCTGTCCATGTTCAACATGCTAAATTTTTTTAATAAAAAAATAACGTCAATATTAATCAATGGAAGAATATTTAAGGGAAAGAGAGTGAAGTCTTTTCTTATAACATTCATTCAATTGATCTTGTGACTTAATTTTAAGGATTACGTAGGTGTCATCGACGTAACACTCACTCGCGAAACACGACTTCGTACGATTGCGCGCAAACTAATTCGCGCAATACGATGAACGCGCGAAACTATGTACGGCACTTCCGAAATTGAAGAAACAATGGATTGTAAGTAAAGCAAGACACGTGGATGCAGTAAGTATAAATGTTAATACAATGACTGTTGTTCTTTATGAATTTTCTATGGCTACAAACTTCGACAATTGTAAAAAAAAATTCATATTTTGTAATAAACTGTATATCGAGCACTTTTATGAAGTGGCTTTCATTTCTCTTACCTAAATATTTCTGGACTCCTCATGTCATAATGGTCTACTGCCTAACAATGAGACCAAAACAATATTAGAAATTGAGTGCCTTGACAGTATATTATAGTTTTCCGCCGTTCTTCATGTAAGTATCGTTTCATGGAATGTGTACTCTATTGAGATTATTAGCATGACTAATGACAGTTTATATGTATTAAGATTGACAGTGTTTTATAGCTGTTTCTCTATAAAATGCGTCTTCACAACAGCCTGCACATCGCAAGTTAGAAGCGAAGTACTAACGAAAGCGTATTTACAGTTCTAGCGATTTGATAAATTCTCGAGATTTTTTCTGATGATACTTTATTTATTGCAGGTTTCAGCTTTACCGCATATCTGAGCCAAATAATTAGCGTCCTTGAAAAGCATAGTGTTCAAGTACTATTGCAGGCATGAAGCAGATAGTTTTGGATTTAGGCGATAGGGGTTCATGAATCCTGTATTTAATGACGTCTGCATACAATATTCTTCATATTCATCGCATCGAATGAAAATTATTCTGCTAATTTTTATACATAATATTTAATGTCGCCGTATATTAATATTTTTAGTCTATAGTTTCTTTGTTAACATTTTTCTATCTCACAATAACTTATTCTTATAATTTTCTAATACATAGTAATACATTGATTAAAATAATTTATCGGTCTACTTTTGATAGCTCGTTAACTTCATGACGTTAACTTCATAACGTACTGTTAGACTAATACTTCAAGATGCCATTGAAGTATTAAAAAAAATTGCTTTTATGAAAATTGACCCTTCAATGGAGAGCAGTTTAATTTTAAAAAAGAAATAACGAAATAATAGCGAATACATGTTTGAAATCAGAAGACTGTAACGTAAGAGAAAAGCTGCAAAATAAGAGAAAAGTTATTGAATGCTTCAACCAGTTTCCGATTAACTATCAAATAATAGTCAGGTAATTTGTTCCAATCTGAATAAGTATGAATATCAGAAAATTTTATGTAATCACATGTAATTTACTCATGTGAACATTGTTAATTTCTAATCAGTGATAATTTGCAATACAACCATAATTTTTAATCATTTTTTTCTTAATTTTTAATTTTCTTCGAATGTATCCTCGATTTTATTATTCCAAATTCGCGTTTTATCACATACTCACAGTACTTTAGCGGATCTTATTTTCCGCAAAGAAACGTTGATTATACGTTGATTTTTTACAGATATTACATTTCTGCGAAATGTCCTCGTGCAAACTCCAAATTGCGTGAAGATCACCGATTCTGGTCTCGCAAAATTATTGGACATCAACGAGGCGCAGTATAAAGCTGCAGGCGATAAAATGCCGATTAAGTGGTTGGCATTGGAATGCATTCAGCATCGAGTGTTTAATCACAAGTCGGATGTACAGGCCTATGGAGTTACAATTTGGGAGATTCTCACGTACGGTGGTAGACCGTATGAAAATGTCTCTGCTCGTAATGTACCGGAATTATTGGAGATGGGCGAATGATTACCGCAACCCGCGATTTGCACGATTGATGTATATATGATCATGATTAAATGTTGGATGCTTGAATCGAGATCCAGCTTCAAGGAACTGGCAGAGGATTTCGCGAAAATGTCCAGAGACCCTGGGCGAAATCTTGCCATTAAAGGAGATAAGTACATGAGACTGCCTTCGTATACATTGCAGGTAATTTATATTTACTTATATAAAATTTATTAACGTGATAAAAATTAGCGTATTCCGAGCACATAATTTTTCTACAGTAATTGTATGATTACGAAAATTTTCAATAGAAAATTCAACAGCACAGTTTTAACATTATCTCGACTGTTAATATCAATCTTCAGGACGAAAAGGAGATGATACGAAATCTCGCATCAGCGATGGACGGTCCTGAAGCTCTGGTGGACGCAGACGCGTATCTACAACCAAAGTCGCGGGCACCGCTTCCACCCGTGATTTCCGCATCAAGTACTTCCGGCTCACCGCCCAATACACCGGCGAAGTCGAAACGGCAAGCCGCTCGCCGCTGATTCTCCAACCCCGCAGAATCAGCAAAATTGGGACAGAGAGCTCCTGAGATACGGCGGAAATCATGGAAGCGGAAACGCGTGACACGAGGCTGGCAATTCCGCTCAGCATACGCATTACGCGCATCCCAATGGTCACTGCGGCCACGTCGCAGGTACAGGTACCTCGAATTCGTGATACTGCTCAGATCCATTGAAGACGGTTGGTGTCAGAGGTGAGTAAAGGAAAATGTTAGTTGCTAAAAGTCTCGAAGAGGATTTCTCTGATTAGAGTAACGATTGAATCAAGTAATACGCGAATGATCTTGGAATGAATTTACTTAATAAAACAACGGGGAAAT
>VBVQ01005166.1:0-12474 GCA_011636635.1 Tetramorium simillimum | reverse complement strand
GGAGGGAAGGGAGGATTTTGTCGGGCTCTATCCAACAGATTATAAAAATTTTCCATCGTCGGTACTTGACCGCGCGTCCGCATTGTTCTCGGTCGTGTTTACGGCCACGGTAAATGCAGTAAGACCAAGAATAAAGTCCCATCTATGCGATTATGAGCCATCCGCTTACGTTCACCTCCCTCGCCTCTTTCCCCCGATGCAATATCCGTAAATTCAATTTTTTTTTCTCCTTGTGTATCCCCCGTGTTGTCGGATCGACAACATGGCGGAGCGATTCCACGAGAATCGATGTTAACTCGAAACTCCCGGTTCGTCGGCTAGAAAAACGGAAGTAAAAACAAAGAACTCGGGGCATAATCTTGTTTTGTTACGGAGCCAATACAAAACAATTCTAGCATCTAGCAAATAAACGCGGCGGAGTACTCGATCACAGGTTCAAACAATATTACATGCTATGTCGCTAAACGAGATTGAGTGCAATTCATTACAAGTAAAAATTATATAATTTATTTTCGATTATCCGGAATATCAGCAAAAGAGTTCGCTGGTAAAATACGTTTGCTGATGTAGTTTGCACTCGACTTGTTCTAGAAAATGTAAAGCGGCTCGTAATTGCCGATTAATTAAGCATGAAAAAAATTATACAATCGCGATAAGTTGGAGTGAATATATAATATCTCAACAATCGTAGTTATACGCGAAAGTTCATTAAAACGAAGCATGTTCATTGAGCAGTTTCTTGCGTTAACAGTTACGTTCTCTCGATTCCCACTCTAATTACAATAAAGTCAATCCGCCATTTTTCAAGGAGAGCAAGCCTCGTTGAAAATGTAAGTTTTGCCAAGAAAAATTTTTCTGCGGATTAGTTTATGATTAAGGACTAACTTTTGCGGAGAGCTTGCATTTGGAGCACGATAAAGTTGAAAATTCATCTCTTTGTTTTCGAAGTAATATTCGCGTTTCTTGTTGGGAGAAAGAGGATATCGAAGTTTATACGGTTATATTACATCCCCCTGGCTAATATTGAATACGTCCCCAAGCAGCTTGCTTGATAACCCGCACTCGAGGTTGAGAGAAGAGAGAATCCATTCGACCATCGTTCCTTCGAGATTAGGAGGAGTTTGCGGAGACTTGGAGGAAGATCTGTTTGGTCAAGGACGATCGGGCTATTACCAAAGTCGCGCTCGTCTGAGTTACGATCGCTAAGCTTACACAAACCCCAGTCCAGCTATTGCGGCAGTTCAGAAATCGCGAGGCGCCTTTCGTACAAGCGCCTTAAGTCCACGTCTGTGAAAATCGAGCGAGAGAGACCCTACCCTACCCGATAAGACGCTCGGCAAAAGAGCTGCGAGATAGAATATCGCATAAAATTAGATCGATCCATCACCGACGTGTCGCGGGGTGGGACGCCCGGTAAAAAAAATCTCCACACGATCCATATTCATTTATAGCCGTCACTCTATTCGCTAGAGCAATAGTACTAATCCGAGCCTATTTGGCCCCATTCGACGCCCCATTTGGCTCGCTTCTCGAGCGGCGTGAAAAACCCGGCATAAGTAGACGAGTGAGATCTCACATCAGTGGAAATGAGCTCACGCGAGATTATCCGAAGCGCGGTGCACCGAAGTTTCAAACGGCGGACCGCGATATCGATTCGATGAGCAAATGGGCGTTCAGCGTGTTCGTCGACGAGCAGAATGCGATCAAAATTTCAAAGGGGACGATCGAGGGGTGGAGAGGAGCGAGAGGTGAGCTCGAGTAAAGATACGGAAGATCCGAGAACCGCTGACGTATAACGCACCATAACTATTATCTCTTTTCCCTCCGCGAAAGAAAACTTGGCACTCGGCTGATCCTCCGAAGTATCCGGCGAGTTAGCGGGGTAGAAAGGGCGGGAGGACGCGCGGGGTAGATGGGCGGCGGGTGAGAAAGCTCTAAGATTACTGAATGGGCTTCGCTCGCGCCGGTGGCTGCGCTCTCGGAGTCGTGGCTTTATTAACACGTCTTACAGGGTAACGGGATCTCGTGTACGTTAAGAGGTAGGTAGGTAGGTATATGGAGGCAACCGGCAGCTGTTGCTAACGCAATTTTCCCCCCCGATATAAATCCTCCGGACCCGCGATATTGAATCAAACGATATAGCGGGGTGGCTTTATCCCCGGGTCGTGGCATCATGCGCGCGCGCACACGGCCGCGCTCCTCTTACCGGAACGTTCGCCATAGCGACTTCCGACTAACTAGATCCTTGATTCGGTCGGCAGACCGGATAGGTCAGATACGGATATAGGACGGATCGAGCGGAATAAGTCGCCGCGACTTTGTACGATCGCGAGAGAATAAGAAAGACAGCGGGTACAGCGGGCGCGGGGCTGACGGTGGATGGGTAGAGGACCGCTCTCTTGTACGCCGCGGTATAAGGATGGCACATCCATTAAGCGAAGACCAGGAGCAAGTAAAAGGATTTCAAGATGGAGAGACGAGCCAAGCTTACGCGGTAATTGCGACGGGGCCAATGAACGATGCCGTTTACGATTCCCCGATACTTATCGATCGACCGGCTAATTAGTGTGAAAGAAAAACGGGAACGGGTACGGATAAATTCCAAGAAGGATGAATCTTGCTAGCAATTACTTTTTCACGACTGTTCGCTATGAGCTCTTGAAGCGTTAGTTACGTTACCGCTGGAACATCTTGCGATTGCCATTGTGTTTTATATCGGCACGATTCCTCGACGAGGCTGAAACGAAAACGCGATCAGTCATGGATTAGTCTGCAGGATCGGAACGGCATGAAGGATCTCTGAAACAGCGCAAGGGCACGTTCAGCCGAAGCCCAGGCAAAGGTGATTGCATGGACAGCGAAATGGAACGAAGTCCGAAAACTTGAACCAATCGAAAAAAAAGAAGAGTAGAATGGACGAAAGAGAGAGAGGGAGAGAGACGAAAGATTGAGACGAGAGGTGAACTTTTCTTCCCTGTCTTCTTGCGAGCATGCTCTCGTCCAGAAAGCAACGGAACGCCCATTACGCTGCGGACGAACGAGCTCCTGTGATCGGAGATGAGCCGGGGAACGGGGAAAATCGCATGGCGAAAAGGGGTGTGGGACGCCGGGGATGGGAGAGAGAGAGAGAGAGAGAGTGTGAGAGAGAGCGCGGGGAGGAACGAGGGGTGAAAATCGAAAAACCAAACCTTTCCGTAGGAGATTGGGCAACGGTACGTCTCGATCGGCGATGGTCCCGGGATGCGATTTTCTCGCGCATAGAGTCGCTGATTGCGAAGGTGCAACATCAGAGGCGCCCGGCTATGTAGACGCGCTATACATTTTCCGATTTGGCTGCGGGAAATAAAAAGACCCGTCGCTCCGCGGGATCCGTAACCCAGCCCGACGAATGGATCCCGAGCGAGATAGAAATATCGCCGGGGACAATTTATTACTTCCCTCTCGCTGGGTCTCGTTACAAGGGACCGCCGTAATCTTACGTCGCGCATTATCGGAAGTGTGTTACCTTCTTCGCGATTAACTCTGCATTATTTACGGCGGCGTGAGACGAGAGAATCCCGCAAGGACGCGAGTAAACACCACTGTAAATATCTTTTATAATACATACCGCCGCCGTGCACTTGCCTTTCTGCCGAGGCTCTCTTTTGCGTCACGTATTATTTATTCCGAATACTTCGTGCGTGATAATTCTGACATGAGTTCGGAAAGTCTTTGCAGCCTTCGATTATCCGCCGTGTGGGACGGCGAGTAGCGCGGCGACTGCTTTAAAGCGGCTCAAGGCTATTCCTCATACCTGCATAAACGCCGACGTTATATAGAGAGATTATTTCCGATCGTGCGATAGTTTCACGACCGAAGGAATTGCAACACGGCGCATGATCGGCTTCGGCGCAAACACATCCTCCGATACCGTGGCCTGTTTCATGGCCGATGAGGCGCACAGCGGCAAACGCGCGTGCACGTGATACGTGCTCATGAAGCCTTAATCGCGAAAGGAAACGTAATTTTTATTATCAGAGCCCATCCAAAGTGGAAATTTATTTCAAACCAAAAAGCGTATCTTTTTAGCCAACGATCGGTTGTTCGATGTAGTGGAGCACGCGGAGCGTAATTTGCTTGCAAAACGCATTTATATGATTAAATAAACGTTTGTACGAAGCAATTCAGAGAAGAGATACGCTTGAGCGCTGTCCATTTCCGCCATATTTCGGCCAGAATTAAACTTCGTTTGAAAAATTCAGGCCGTTCCATTGAAAATTGGGCACCAGTTCGGCGCAAGTTCGTGTCTCGTACCAAAAGGTAAACTTCACCTTTGTACATCGATTCCAGTGATCGCTGCAGCTTGCACACACAGTAAATCTCTCGACTATTATTAGGCTCCACCCTGCAAACTTGGTTCTCTGCTCCTTTGCCGCGACTCCAACCAGTTAGCTACTATGTTTGCTGTTCCACCGAACGATCCAAGGGTATTGGCAACATCTGGCGGTACTTATCGTTCGACAGGAACGTCAACTCGAAGAAGGTAGAGGACCCGGTCTAGAGCGCATGTACGCGGGGATGACATTTAGGAGGTTGTGTAACAAGGACTGAACCTGCCATTCAAATTGTCAGGAGACAGGACTGAGGATGGGTTCCATTAATTCGTGTAAAATAGATCCAAATGAGAGTTTTCGGGCTTTAAAGGTTCCTGGTAAATTAAATACGCGCGTCACCACAAGACATTAATATGTCATAAAGATGAAAATTTTCATACGCAGCATTCAAGCAATTACGTAAAAGCAATACTCGTATGTAGTATTTAAATATTAAATTTTTAATTTTCTAGCTTTATATGTGTAAATCCTAAATTCGAGGCACTATTACTTCCTTTTATGAATATTGTATAGAGATTATTAAAAAGAAAGACTAACATTCTGCAAAAAAATGCCTTTTTGACTTTTAAATAACAAGCTTTTCATTCCCTTTGTTCTCATATGTTTCTTTATCGATACACAGACAGGTTAACGCGGCACAATATGTGAGCTTAAATCCATTTTGGTCTATATATTTCGACAGGAATATTCATTTACGGTCACAGAAGCGACGTCAAAGAGTGCACGAATCTTCAAAGCTTTTACTGTAATTACCATCGTGACGAATTTTCCTTTCTCGCGTGGCACAGCATATGCATGTTACATGTAACAATGAAAGTCAATAATAGTCAGAAACGTTAGACTCAGTTATCACCTTGACAATCACAAAATATTTCTGAAATCTTCAATAATCTAAATATTTATTAAAGTTGTCTGCAGAGTTCATCCTATCCAAGAAATATAGATATTAAGAAAAAGAGTGAATCGAAGTAAAACAGCAATATTAAGCAATTGATATAATAAATATAACGAGAAACCGATCGCACAAGTCGCTGCAGTTGTTCGGCACGGTTTGATACGACATTGCACAGTGCGACGTTGGCAAAAGCGATTGTTTCACATTTTCCGAAAAAATCAGGTGACACCAGTTAAGCGCCACGGTATATAAAATACACACGAATCTCGGGGGTATATAACGTTCATATGTGCAATGAGTAATGGCAGGCGTCTATCATTGGACGCGTGTGTCTGACACGAGCTGTGTGTAGCGTGTCCTGACTACTGGCTGCGCAGAAACAATTTTCTTCGTGGGACGTAACGAGGACGGCGCGGAAGGGTATAGAGGGGTATAGAGGGAGAGAAAGAGAGAGAGTCCGGCCCAACAGGAAGGAGAAGAACCGACGTAGAGAGGGACCAGTGAAATGCGGCGAAAGTTGAAACAAATATCGAATTTATCGGTTCACGAAGAAGGGTGAGTGGGAGAGCGGGAAGGAAGGTCAGACGCCAAAGGGGAGCGAGTCCTAGCGTGAGTTACGAGCAGAAAAGGGATCGCCTGGAAGGGGAGGAAGTCGACGACGACGACGACGACGACGACGACGACGACGACGACGACGACGACGACGACGACGACGATGGCAACGTTCGTTCCTGGGTTCGTGTTTGAATTACGAGCTCCGGTAGTCCAGACTGGAAATGGAAGCCGCCGAATGGCGGGAATGACATAAAACCAGTGACGGCGTTGAAATTTGCGCCCCCTTCTATTCCGATCCTTCTCTCTTTCTTGCCGCTCTCGGCTCTCCCTCTCTCGTTGCTTCTTCCCTTTTGCTCCGTCCTCGCGCGTTGTCTTCTACATTGTTCTCGTCTACCATTTGAACGATTGACTTCGGCGGAATCGCTTGCAGAGAGGGCGATGCATGCCTCTCCAATTTTCAGTTCCTAAAAAAAAAAAGTCAGTCGAAGAGGTTTCGTTTTTACGATGACGTTTCGCCATCACGAGCGGTTTTTTCGCTCGACGCGTTTCTCGATTGACATTCCTGGTTCAAATGTACGAACATGAAACGCTGGAATTATCTTTTCACCAAGCTGTGGAAATTTCATAAATTCGCACTTTTTGAACTGATTGATCATAAAAACACAGCTAACATAACTTATTGAAATACTAAAATAATAATTTTTTTTATTTTTTGTTTCACGGAAAAAATTAATAATTATTTTGGTTTTTGACGAAATTAAAGATATTAAATATTATTGACTTCGTTACTAAACAATAAAATTTTCAAAATATACGCACTAACGGGAATTATATTTTATATCAATTTATAAAGCCTCTCTTTTAGAATTCAAATAAAGTACCACAGAATAAAAAATGTATGTATATTGATATACATATCTCGCTTTTTACATAAATCAGTACTCTAGAATATTGTTATTTAATTGTGTATAAGTTTAAAATTTTTCAATTTTACGGTTTAAAGCCCAAAGGAGAATTATAGAAGCGATTCCCGCCATCGAAGCGGAACGTTCAATCCTTTATCGGCAACATCCGGATTTACAAATTAATGCATCGCCTCGTTAAAAACGAGCTTTTAGATGAGAAAAAGGAGAGCTCTTGTTTCTATGGCACTTTTCCCGAAAGTGTTCTCGGCGGAGGTACCCTTTTGTCATTCCGACGCTTGTTTGCCGCTCTTTATATTTATAGCTTTTATTTACATCCTCCTCGCGCGCATCGAGATTTAAGCTCGCGGAATGGCGCGACTCGCGACGCTCATCATTCTCGCGACTTGAAGCTAGGATAATGCACGAATCGCTGTTCGATATAATACATTAAGCCGGGATCAGTGGACACGCGCAAAATATCTCCGGAAAGATATGGCACGCGAAATATGACGAGTAGCGAAGGGCTCGAAAAACATTCCAGCCGGCAGGTCGGTAATCGACTTCGTGCGCGCAAACACTGTACGTCCTTTATACTTTAAGCCCCGTAGCGTATGCTGGCCGGTGGTGCTTCGAAACCAATTTGCATGAGGTCGTTTGAGAAATTGCGCCTCGCTCGCAACGCCACGCAAAATGCATGGGCAATCGCCAACTTGGAAAATCAACGCGCTAAAAAAACGGGCAGATTTATTATCTAATCGGATATCGGCAAATTGGCTGACGATCACTTCAATCCGATCATCATTAATCCGCGCGTATTTGATTGATTGTCCGGGGGTTTCCTTGAAAACGAAACGAAATTTATAATAATCTAGTTAGGCTGTTGTAATCCTATTCTCTCTCTCTCTCTCTCTCTCTCTCTCTTTCTCTCTCTCTCTCTCTCTCTCTCATAATAGCTGACACTGTTCGAACTTTAGTATCGGAATATAATATATGGACGCCGTTGTGGTTCTTGAACCATGTTGCGCGAATATCCACTAACAACTAACTTCGGACACACTTTGTGGTCCGTGCTGGTCTAGCCAATATATTATCGTCTTATAAGCCATCACCGAAAAGCTATGTCTCTCACAACATTTACTCAACTTAAATTCTCCCTGCGAATTCAATACGATTATGAGATCGGTTTTTCAAACTGTAAATACTCGTGAATGTAAGCATTGCAACAATACAATTTCCTTTCTCCTCCTACTGAAAAATGAATCTGGCAAAAAAAATCTAAAATGTGCCATCTCGCGGTATCACTTACGTGTGATTGTATTGCATGCAAAGTGCGCATATAATGGCGACAGAGATTTAATTCCGTGGGAGTTGTTTCGCGCGTTTTCCTGTAACGTTACCCGAAAACTCCGGACTGGAGTTTGAGTTTTCTGGACATTTCGCACGGCACGTATTCTACGCGAATTAAATGGGTCACCCGGAGTAAAAAACTCGTTGAATCCGTTCCCTTTTTACGTACCCTCTTTTCTTTCTCTCCTCCTCTATGCGCTCTCGGCAAACATTGTTACCTATTACGGGAGTTAGCATCACCGGTACGTTTCTGCTACCGTAATAAATTAATTCCGTGGAGGCGCGAGCACGGTCCGTCCCGGAATGAAAAAAAAATCCTTGGACTGTTGAGACCGGGGCACGTTGAGAGTAATCATGGCTGAGGGCGTTAAAAAGCATCAGATGAGTAAAAGAACGTGTCAAATTCTCCGTCTTTCAGTCGACATTTTTATGCTAATGTCCTATTCGCTCTATATAACCGTAAATCGCAATTTAAGGGTAATGACGTGTAGGGAAACGTATTATAATATATCATTGCAAATATTAAATAACAGACATTTATAATTTCAATATTTGAAGCGTTTTGATCGTAGTTTAATTTTAAAATAAAATATTAGTAAAAATATGTTGTAATTTTTATATATATATTATTGTTATTATGCACACATACATATATGCACTGCATATATAAATTGAAAAAAATATAGAAAAATAGAAATATATAGGATAGAATATATGTAGGAATTAATTATATATAATTTCACATAAATTAATTGCGATATATCTTTGCAATGAAGTCTGTTCTTTAAAAAAGTGTCCTTCACCACAATGCGTCAACGTTATATTAATGTAAAATAATAAAGTTACGCCGTAAATTACGTTAATGGCCGACGATAGCCGCTAATTATATTGTAACTTAGTAGCGTAATGGACGTGCCAGCCAGATTACGGGGCTGGGTAGGTAAGTTGGCTCATATGGGTAGACGCGGGTCAGACATAATCTCGTACAAGCGCTTTAAAAAGCAGATAAACGTGGGAGCGTTTCATTCTTCTTGCATTCTATCTCTACTTCCTTGCCCGCCTTGGCTCACTGCCGTTATTAATCGTAGGGACGGGGATTACCGCTGGCTGCGCTAATACCAGCAACCAGAAACGACGCTGCTGATGGAGGCGGAAATGGAACGATCGCGGCCGAGACACTCTCGTAGCTGGGACGTCGAGTGCGCCTCCCCCCCGGCACGGCCCTCGAAAGGGTAATCCACTGTCGAAAATACGATCTCGTGCCTAGCACGTTATTCCACGTCCGCGGAAATCGTGTTCCCGAGGGTTGTAACTAACGACCGCTCCGCGGGCGCAACGAGCGATTCTGTCGCTGGACGGTTTTGTGCGCGTTAGCATCTTCACAAATTAAATCGTCCAAATTAAGCCGCGCAAGTAAAAGCCTTATTGTGAGGATATCAAACGCATACTCTCTTATAACTGCCTGAAATATACGATACGCTTACCGCTCCCCTTTGTGCACCTTAAAATTTTATGGTCGGTAAAAAGAAATAAACGCCCTATTATTAAGAAACAACTTTCAGACCGTTGATAAAGTTCTAGTAATGTTCGAAACAATTATCGCCTTTATGCTTGAATAATCGTTACTGTTACTTTAAATAATGACTTTACGACTCTGTAGTCATTCCGACAACTTAATACATTTAATCGAAAATTTCGAACAATATTTAAAGGGGAACGGAATCGAGAACGTTGGCTTCGAGAACGATTTCTTCCTTGATCTCGAATCATAGTTAACGAACTTTCGTGAATCAAAGCGGCGCTTAAATATGAAACGACATTCGCAGAAAGAGCTGAATTTATTTAACATTATATATATATTTTTTTAATCGTTCATTTGGATTTATTACTGTTATATCGCATGAATGCAACGACAGAGTAGAGCTTTGTAGCAATGGTAATTCACGGAAAAATATGCCAATGGGCCGTCCTGAAAAAGGGCGGATCGGATAAATTCACATACAACGTGCTTTTAGTCTCGGCATCCGGATCTCGCCGGGCCCTTCGCGAATAATTCACCTTGATGTGCGGAGAGCGCGGCCGCAATCAAGGCAATAATACGCTTGTGCTGCGAAAAACGTTGCTGAAAGACCGTGACGATTCGCGCTGCGGAAAACATCGTTACGTTGATTGTAATTGCATTCCGCCGCGACCAAATGAATTGAGCGTCGATTTGCTGCGGCAAAAAAAAAAATTGGGTGATACCAAATCATTTTCATGATTCCATGTTGCTCGGGTGCTTCAAAGAGAAGAGATAATAGGGAAAATTGGCGTTGATAGCTTCTAGACGATTATAACATCCGCCGCTGATGGCTGATGCGTCTCTACTGTCCTTCGTTAGGTTTTTTAGACGGTTAGAGAATATAACGAGGCGGAAGGAAAATAAACCGAGAAAACGCGAAATCTGATTAGTTCCATGTAATTTAACGCGCCGTGACAAATAAAGTGTCTTTCTCAGATAACGTGAGTCCAAGTCGCGATGGTACATGGCGAAAACATTTTGCTTTTACCTCACTATTAGAAGTAGACTTAAATGTAAAAACGAATTTAAAAGACACGGAACTTTATTCTAATATTAATAATGACCTGTTGAAAAGTTGAAAACTCGGCAATCGCTTATTTTTAACAACTCACTGTCATGTTCGACTATAAAACTCGGCATTAAGTCAATACTTTATAGACGACTTTTCACGAATCATTCAATTTTCACAAATATCGAAGTTTTCCCGATGCTGCAGCGCTGGCACGAACTGGACATAATAAGTAAAGTGCAGCGCGAGTTCTCGCAGTTGCATTTAAAAATGACGGGGATTCCAGGCAGTATCCGGCGTGCTGAAAGCAAACGCGTATAACACGCAGTAAAAATACACCGAGGTGTAATTGGGGGACCAGAACTCGAATATCGAAAGCGCGCCCGGGATGGCAAAGCGCGCGATAAAAACACGCAAGATGGAAATGGCAGAGTGCGGATATCATGAGATAAAAATACGATACCGCGCGTAACGCGAGCGAGAAACGTGCATATTCGGCGTTGTAGTGGCGTATCGATTCGTTTGGCACAAAAGTGAGCACGGATGTGAAAAAGCCCCGCCCATCTTTATCGTTATAGCCGACCTTAAATAGGTGCGATCCTTTGTTTCGCCGGCTTTTTATTTCGACGCGTATCGCGAGTACTTTAAGTGTAAGTTATCTCGATTCCGGTTACTCTCGACAAAGGACCTCTTTCCTTCTCGGCACGGGACGGACAAAGACATTTATAATGCACACGCAGATATGTAGATGATATACGTATCCCGGTGGATAATTCACAAACTTCCGGTACGCTCGTTGCGTACTTTTATATCCCGAGAATCGCCGCGGCCCTTCTCCCATCTTACAAAATCCTTCGACGCAAGCGCACCGCGTGTCGTAAAGTTACACCAACGTCAGCGATTCGTCGACATAAAGTATTTCCGTCGGAATTATATGTCCGCGAGAAGCTTCATTTTTAACGCCTTAACTCCGCTGTGTCGCGAACGACGTCGCTAAAAGGGCTTTAACTGTAAAACAGCGAGCGCCGCACGGAACGTCGTACATTATTGTCACGCAGAATAAGTACTTGGTGCCGGTGACGAAAAATATATCTCGACTCTTTAATAACTCCGGAAACATCCCCTTGCAAGATAAACAAAGTTAAATTCTAAATAAATCAGTCCTCCACTCCTCTACGAGCGGGACAAAAGCAAAAGGCTAAACGAAATGCTCTTTCGGTTAAACGCACTACAGTACGAAAGTGCATTATTTCGTGTGTATTATTTTACCGCAACTAACGCTATTGTATCCTTCATTTCCGCTACGACAGCAAAGATAAAGAATCATTCATTCTTTCTCTCTTTTTTCACGGAGAACGCAAGTAAAAATATGAATTCTGCGGGCTGCCGCAGAAGCCACTTAGCGATTTATTTTTTCCAAAAGTGCGCGCGTCGCGAGCGCGAGGCAAGAGAAAAGGTACCGTCGCTTTTATGTACAATATTTTTCAACCATACCGCATCACGAAACAACGTACAACGATAGAGTCGGACTTTTCGCGCGAGTTTGGCCGTATCACCCGCCGCGGACAAAGACACATAGGCATCGGGTTTCAAACGGTCGCGCGAGGCCAGAAGGGTTTTCACCCCCACGGACAAAAAGGTGGCTAAAAGCATATTCCTGTCGTCCTTGGCTTTACGTGGCCGCCGATGGTTTTCCTCGCTTATATTTTTATGGCCCGGGGATACCGAGCGGCACCCCCGCGGCATCTATTCTCTCCTCTCTCGACCTTTGGCCTCTATATGAACGCGGATGTAGTCACTCTCTCTCTCTCTCTCTCTCTCTCTCTCTC
>VBVQ01005165.1:0-12476 GCA_011636635.1 Tetramorium simillimum | reverse complement strand
GGTGTAGAGGGGCAGGTAGCGGGGCAGTTAGCGAGGAGCGAAAGCTAAGATCGACCAAGGAACGGTTCAGCGGACGAAGCGGCAATCTAGCTCGTCATTACTCCTGGCAGTGTTTTTATCAGTCTCGCGATAACATCCGGCGTGTTCTCTCGCGAGGAAGCAAAGAGGAATCTCTCCTTCTTTCTTCTTCTACGCTGACCTGTTCTTCCCTCGGTCAATTCCTCTTCCCTGTATCGCGCGCATCATCATCGTCCTGACTTGAAATTCGTGCGGTTCTCTCTCTTTCTCTCTCTCTCTCTCGTCGAAAAGCCCTGCCACATGGGCTACATCCTCGTCGTTATCGGATGTCTCTCGTTATCGTACGCGGTGTCTATAGATGATACGAAATCTGTAACAGAAAGTAGGAACAGGGTAGGGAACGGCAACTCAAAAGAAAAATGGCTACGATGAAACGGAGGGTCGGTCGGTGTGCGCATCTGCGAAAAATTAAAGTTCGATGAGATGAATCAGGCGATGTTGCAGGGGCAGGGGGAGAATGAATTCGACGTCATGATCTGCGTGAAATGTGGGTGAACGCGACGATTACTCCGCTTATCGGCTCGGCTATCGAAACTCCGATGGGTCGCGCGTGCTGATTTGTCGAAAGGATCGGCGAGAGTTGAAGGTCGTTCTGCGGCCGGCGGGTTCGAGGCATGGTATCGGTATATCTATCAAGGTGTTTTCTATGAAAGTTCGCCGCGTTTCTACGACAATGCGCGAACAGCGAGGTGGAACGCGCGTTCTTTTCTCGGAAATATAAGCGGAGTTCTAAGCAGAAGTAAAGCGCTAGCTACGACCGATGTATGATTAATGTGCGATTAAGAGATAAATTTAACGTTGATGTAAGGTGTATTGAAATCGGATAGAACTAGCAAGTAAAATGTTATATTAGACTTCTTAAGAGATACGATTCTTAAGTAAACAGATGCAAACAGATACAAATGCTTGCTTAATCTACTTATTTTCGAATTCATAAATATATAATCACTAAATGCATTTAGCTTATCTCCCGCATAAACTGTGACAAAACATTACAAACATAGTTCTGTTTCTCGTACACATAAAATATGATGCTAGGAAATTAGATGTAGATGTGAGAGTAGATGTGAATAGAAGTATAGAATTAGAGCGTATCGCGTCCGGATGCAAATACGATGTTTGTTGCTGTTTGATTATACACTTTGCGAAGCCGAGCTGTACGCTGCTGAAATTGCAACGCGGCGTAACGAATGTAATGATAACAGAATTTTCACAGAAACATCGTCGGTAAAGTATCGCGCTAATGAAACGTGATTAATGAAACACAAACGGTATGTCAAGTACAATGATGCATCGGCATGCTCCTCGACGTAGAAACAATGCAACCTATTAAAAAAAAGCTGTAGGGAGCAAGAAAAAAGAAAGAGTTGAAAACCAGAACGATCTCGTGGATAAGGACGAAGGTGTGGAAGGGGTTCACTTCAAAATTGAAGTCATATAGTGCATCCTCTTTTGATACAATTATTTCCTAATTAGCGCAAATCGGACTTGTTGACGTTTAACATTTGTAGAGAACGTCTGGCAACTGTTTAAAAAGGTCGGCGTATTTAACGACGTAATATCCAACTTTGCCGTTCGTTAAAAATTCTTTTAAAAGTGAAGAAAGTACATGCAGCACAAAAAACTTTTGTGCTTCGTTAAATGGAATGACGTTCAAGTGTCGGCGGAGGTACTCGGGACAAACATTAAGGCGCGGGAAGATTGCATCATCATTATAGCACTTAGGTCAATTTCCTATGCTAATTAAATATTTCTTCTTGCGAACGAGGCTGCGTCAGCTTTGTCGATAAGTCGTGTCGTCACACGAGATATCCGAGGGAAAGAGCTTGATTCTCGTATTGTGAGTTTTAATTAAGCAATTATCCGCGCCGCAACAATAGCGTAACGCACGAGACATCCGGCGACTCCGCGTCACCCTGTAGGTACGGCGACGCGATCGAAACGGAATCCGCTCCGCTCGCTCGCTCGCTCGCGCTGAGCTGAGCTCTACACGAAACGAGTTACACACCGCTCCCCAGGATTTCTCTGGCTTTGTAACAACGGCCTAACGCGGCCTGTCTACTACGCGTCTGTACGTAGGTAGGTGCGCAAAAACAGTGAAAGGTTTTTCAAGGCGGGAAAGCAAGTGACACCTACACGACGGCGGCTACGGCGTGCGCGATGCGAAAAGGCAAGGCCGTTCGCGCGGATAAAGGTTCGCGCGCGAGCGTTCTTGCGAAACTCCGATCCCGCGCCGGCTGTCGCAACAATAATGACGCGTAATGGAATAGCGCGCGCAGACCGTCAATTTTGCGCGCCGCCAATTAGATATCGGACATTTGCCGGCCGACCGATCGCTTTTCCGCGCGCCCGATCACTCCGTCGTCCCGAAGCGGAGCTCGCTCGCGCCGCTCGCTTCTTTCCTTCACCGGGATCCTTTCCTTTCGACGCAATCTCTCTGTCCTTGAGATCGACATTTCTCGGGCACCTCACCTATACGGATTGTGCCGCGTATCTTTTTTTTTTTTTTTCCCAAGAACGCGTAACGTAATTTATTCCACCGATTGCGGCGTACATACGCAATCGTCACGTAATAAACTCTCGTCTTTATTCGCGCGCGAGCCCCTGGCTTCTCGCGGGAGCCGATTCGCGATATTTATATGCGCCGTTACGTTTCTTAGGTCGCTCCGGGCTTAAAGTTTAAATCGCATTTTACGGCCAGCGCTCTTTTGGCGGATGCAAAACGGCCGATTCGCGCCCTCGTTCCGCGAACGCGCGAACGTTCTCGCGGAACACGAAAGCGCCAGTCAATTAGCTCGACGATTTGACCGTATCGTTGCTAAGCAAGCGATATGCATCATCCTAGAAAATGCGGGCCGAATAGCATTCAGGGCATAAAGTCGACAGTCATTGCGCGCGGGATAGATCTAATTAGAATAAAAGCGCTGAGTTGCCAGTCAATGAAGACTCGCACATATACTAATATACGTAAAACGTGATCTCTCCTATATCCCTGGAATATAACGAGATTGCAATTCAACGTGTAACAGCATAAAAATTTTATTTGCAACTCGAATGACTTTAATGCTAAATACTGTTAATATCCCGGAATACTAATAACCCGTCAAATTTTCACTAATAAACATTTAATACTAGTTAAAGTTTAATAGTAAATCCATTAAAGGATCAGTGACAGAAATTTCATACGTTAATAAAACATTGTGTACATGCAGACCTCGCGAAACTCTCACCTCGCATTGTTCGGCGATTTTGCGCGCGCAACGCCGACAGGAGAACGCAGACGTAATCCGCCGCGCGCATTTGCGCTCTGTATACCGCGAGTCAACCTGGTTAACGTAATTGGCCGGAATCTTCGGCCGTAACTAATTGCGGGCCCGGTATATAATAAGCGCGCTCGGGCGGCGCCGCGGCTTGCCCAAGATTTGTTGCGAAAGAAATTTGAAAGCTCTTCCTCCTCGGGCGCATCGTCCGGCGCTCGGATTAGTTTTGAAAGGAGGCGGATTGCGCGATTCGCGACAGGAAAAACAACGTATGACGGACGGTTTCGCCGCGGACTCGCAATGATCTGTCCGATTCCGCTTTCACAAGCGAATCATAGGACGCGCCGCAGGGACATAAGAACACAATGCACAAGACATGTAGTAGTTAAACGCGTTAAGAACGAAATGGAAAAGTCCGCCGAGATAAAGGGAAATTAAATAGGTGGTTATTTATCTCAATCGAGGCTTAATCGTTAACAATCAACGTGATATATCTTTAGAACGTACTATCCTTGTAACGGAGAAAGGACTGCGAGCGACCAGTCACGATGCAACAACGCGCTATTTAAAATCTATATATTCACCTCGGTATTTTCTTATTTTAGCGTGCAATTAAGACGGGAATTACTTATCGGTGAGTCAGTTTAGCTTTTAGTCGTCGGATTTCTCGATCGTGCTGTTAATGTGCTTCAGTCCGGTCCAATTCAATCCGAGGGTTTACTGACTTACGACAGGTTTGACAACGTCGACGTCCGTGCTTGCGTTGCGGGCCGTCCGTCCGGCAGGATTGCGCAGTCGGATAATTCGCAGCATGATTTATTGAGCGGAAGAGATTTCCGCGTTTCGCGGCAAGCCCGAAGTCACGAGAGCCCATGGGCACGTATGCAGGCGCTCGTGGACGCATTAAAATCACGTTTGTCAATTCCACGTGTGTTGTGACATGTCGATTCCGTACGCGCGCAAACGAGAATTGTTTCCCTCTGTGTCGATACGATGTATGGCGGAGACACGCCTGACTCATTCTTTCTTGTGTTGCACAATTTAATTCCGTCATACTTCTGTAATTTCTGTAACAATCGCGCGAGCGCTCCTCGCCGTCCGTGGAAACGTTTTTCGCAATAAATAAGATTGTTTATTAGCAATAATCGAGAAGATTACCGTCGGAGATAGCTTATAAACCACAATCAAAGCTAGCTTCTCGCTATAATGAATCTCCTCCACTGATCAGTTAGAGATATAAAAACGTCTTGGTCCTCGGGACGATGTGAATTAAGAACGACGTAAAGACGTCATATATATGTATCTGAATATCTTCCGAGCGGTACACGCGAGATTCTCGTTTATAGCGGCAATATTGAAAAGAAGGGGCCACTTCGACGAATCGCCGAGCAACGAATCGTTAAAGAAATATATTTCCGCATCGTCGAGACACTGACAGGCACATAAAATATGGCAATAAATGTCCGTTCAAATATGGGCTCGATAACCGGAAGCGTCAGCGAAACTCGAAGGGCACGAATGAGCGGAAGATAAAGAAGGTCGAATATCGCCGCGGCGCAGCGCAGCACATATTTCGACCTCCAAGCCACGCGACCTGGCAAAGCCGATCCCTCGTTTCATCCGTCAAGCTCTCCTGGCAAAAGTTTATCATCTTTCAAGCGCGATTTGACGCATCCGGATAAACAAGTACATTAATTCTAGAGTTTTACAATGGCGAATTCCCTCGAGTCACGATTGCATCGCTCGCCGTAGTTTTGCCTCATTTCCGGAATTATACGTCCTTAAATTTCGCTAAATAAGCGTCTAAATCATATGTTTTACTGTTCATCCTACAGGCCGTAACTCATTGCTTATCATACATAATAAAGGCACCTCACAAAAATTTTGCCTGGGTTAAAACTTCGGAGCGAGCGAACGATAATTGCATCAGTATACCGAGATAATTAGGAACAATAAAGATAACTAGCACGGAAGGCAGTAATAGGCATCTGCCGCCGGTGAGGTACAAGACGGAATAACCGAGCACGGCACAACGAAAACGACAACGACAATGATGAAGAAACGGGCAAAGAAAGAGGAAAGGGAGCGAATTCAGTGGCACGTCTACGAGAAATCTATACGCAGGAACATCCCTTGTCGTTGGGACAATCGTTACTTTCGTCACGCGATGAGCAGGGATTTCCGCGAGCGTGACACGAGCCTTCGCTGTGTCGGAAGTTCTTCGGGAATAGGAGACACTTTCGGCGAACAATAAGCTATTCAGCCGATAGCTACGTCGAGATGATGATGAGCGCCATAATAGAGGCGCAGGGGTCGGTGTCACTACCCCTGGATTATCAAGAGGAAAAAGAGAAGCCGAAGTAATATTATTTATAATTAAAATATTACGTACAAGAATGAGATGCAAATTTAAATAATATAATAAACAGTTAATTTCTCAATACAAAAGTTAATTTAATTATTAATGTAATAACTTGTAATACACTGGAAAAAAAATTGTGGTTAAAAACGGACGAATCAGAAAATCTTGTAGGCGTGATCAAATATTCTGGTTATTATAATAGATACTCAATATTTTATAACTTAAAATAACCAGAATTCCTATCATAACAATAGAATATTTGATCACGCCTGTAAGATTTTTCTGATTCGTCCATTTTTAACCAGAATTGTTTTCAGTGTATGTAAAATAAAACAAAATATGCTCTACGTTATTAAACGTAAGAAAGTAAAGCAGGATTTTCTGTCTGCGTTAGTTTAGAAACCGCTTAAAAGATCTTCCGACAAAGAGCTATACAATTCCGTAACAGCACTGTGGGAAAGATCCTCGCTCATAAGACTGAGTGCACGGCGATGAGTTGGCACACGTTTAGCCTAGTAAACGCAATGTAGGCTGCAGTACCGGGCGGCAAGCTAATTACGTACGGCGAAACGTACGGTAACTTTTAATTCCGGAATTACGTATGTGGCCGACACCCAATTAGGGGGGATGCCATGTACCGGGCCAGGAGGAAGAGCGGCGTATGCGCGCGTAATCGCTATTAAGGTTGCAGCGGCAACACACAGTGGCGACAGTCGCAACACACCATGGTAGAAACGGTTAAGCAAGACGTTACATTTGATAGTTTCCGCGGTGAGAACTCGGACCTGATTTTCTCGAGAATTTAATTTTCTCGATCCTCTCTCCCTTCTCCTTTCGCCCGATCGGATCTCGCTCGGTTGTCGGGGTAATTACCCGGGGCATTAACGAGCGAGAGAGAAATTAAAGGGCGTCAACGTGATAGATCGTAAAGCGCAATTAGCATAGCAGTCACCGGTTGCGATAATTAACAATCATCGTCGTGAGACTCGCGCGATCGATAAACCGCGATCGTTCCGCGGCGGAAAAGTGAAGTCCCGTCTGCCCGTTTCGCGAATGGCGCGGTTATCCCGAAGCCAGCTTAGAGGCGGTTGATTACTCAAAGTACACACTCTCTTAATTAGTGCTCACCCGTCGCGATGTGGACACCTCACGCCCGTAATTATGTCGCGCACATACTCTCTCTATACTCATCGTCCGCGCACGAACTATGCCGCTGGAACTATGCGCGGTTTCAATCGAGGACGGCTATATTAGACCATCAGTTGCGGTATTCCATAATATGTCACCGACACATGTCGATAATAACCGCGGAAGAGTAATGCCGGACTTGGTGCATTCCGGATAATCGAAATTATATGTGTATAGGAACCTACGCAGCGTACATCACAAGTTTCGGATATCAGCGCGTACCGGGCATCTAAAATTTCTGCCCGTGCCCACATTAATGTCGTCGACATCGCCAGTGGATTAACTTTACAAATCGCCAATGCGCTTTTCAACGCCCGGGCCTCTATTCAGACCTGTCCGAGAGGGACAGGAGCGCGGTAACGCAATTAAGCGGTAATCACGCGAGTCGCCGCGAGTGCACGCGCGGTAAATACTTTTACAATACCGCGAGCGGGCCGCTCTCGCCTAATGGATTTTCAACCGTGCATCGCCGTACTTTGACCTCGTCGGCCAGCGGCCCTGCGCTATCGCGACCGCCGCCGCCGCCGCCGCCGCCGCCGAGCTCCCTTTCCGTTCGCAGCCCCCGCGGTGCCACCCACTCACCCTCCGGCAGCCCGGGGTAGACGTCCTCGGCGCAAGAGGAAAATAATTGGTGCTCGCGAAATCGATACCGGGACAGCACGTGTGCATCACGTGTACCTGTCTCCCCGCGCCGCCCGCCACGCGAGATTCGAGCGAATAGCGGTGTAACGTAATTGTTACATTGCGATATCGTGCTACCATTCGATATATGTATGGTTAGTGTGTATGAATTTAACTTTTCAGTCGGCCCCGATCGAATAATAGTCCAAAAATAACAACACAAGAGAAATCTCAGATTACATTTTTCAGCTAGTAGTGTATCATCTATAAAACGGTAATTAAAAATTACCGCCGTAATTATGTACTTCCTGTTCAGGAACATCGCCATCGATTATTACGTTCAAAATTGCAATAAGGCACGCGACGTTCTCAACTTACCGATTTAACGATGCCGTTCGTCGGCAGCCCGTCTTACGAAAATGTTAATCGAGCCTGCAATTTCCTGTGAAAAACGCCGGCGCAGAACGACGTATCCATTACGATAAAATGTTAATGTCGCGCCGATCAAAAATGCAAAGGCGCTAATTCGCCAACGGCTTTTCACGCTCATTCCGCGGACGTGCGCATCCCGGAGCGCGCGCGCTTTCTCTCATGAATTGGACGAAATGAAAAAAAGAAGCGTAACACGCGTCGTTAATACGACTCGGCCATTAAGGCCGCCTCGCGAGCAGCAAGCCGTGATGTTAGAAATCCCCGTAAGCAGAGCGTATACGCCACCCGTTATAGAGCGAGCGCGAATAAAAAAAAAAAAGATTCGTAGCGATGTTCCGCGAATGAAGAAACCCCGAGGTGCCACTCGGAGCAAAGGATCAACGTGAAAGTCTAACGATAACGATTTCTGCGCAGTGAAAACGTTAATTATACAATTATAATGATGAAGAAACATTAATTGAAAGAGATATTTATGGAAGCTAATATAAATGCTAACAGAGAAATACGGTGGATAGAAGTATCGCACGCCCGTTGAACTCCGAATAATGAATTTTATCGAGATTTCTCGGCGTCTCGATTGTAACACCGCGAAATTTTTCGATCCACGAAACTTTAATTACGGTAACGTGATTAACGCGTCCTTGCCGCGCGGCGTCTATTGCGTGGAAATTAGTGCTTCCTCTTGGTACGCGAGTAACATAATGTTTCTCTCTCGGACGGATACATAAGAAAAGCGACGGAAACCTCTTACGACAGCAACGAGTTAGAACCGGCGGTGGCATCGCCGTCTTTTGACACGCCACGCGCGCGCACATTGTTCGCGCACCTACGCGAGCGTAGAATTACGCGACGCGCGGGCGCATTTTTCTCACTGCTGCGAGTCGAGATCCGGATGCTTCTATTCTTGCAAACAAAGAGAAGACTTTATGGTTTACGCAGAGATCCGTAGCAGTCAACTCTCAAGGCAAAGCTAAATAGAGACTCAATTCGAATATTTACTTGCATTCAGATTCCAAGAAGACTCGTCGGGATCGCAATTTTTACATGCGATAAATATCTCATTCATAATTTAGCTTTTTTAAAAGTGAAAAGAAGACTGGCTTAATTAAATCGAGAGATAGTATCCTTAAATATTTAGTATCTATCAAGTATCTAATAAATGTGCAAGAAATAATATTATTATTTATACAAATGCTAATTACAAATCGCGGCATTAGAAAACTCGCGTGAAAACGCAAAATCGTTCGCTGACTCGCGCGAATTCTCCCGTAAAACGGCGCGGCGTAGATACGGAATCTCCCTTTCGCTCCGATAATGATGCATCACGATAATATCCCGCTTGGTACTACCAAAGGAGCGCGCACGCAACCGTGGCCGAATATGATACTCGACGGGGCTAATTATGCGTGCAACCACGGGCGAATGAAACATGAAAGAAGCGGGCGCGGGCGCAGAGAAAGAAAAAGAGAGAGAGAGAGAGAGAAGACGGGAGAACGCGAAGGAGGAAGCGAGAGACACACAAACGGAAAAACCAGAAAACGAGACGGACAAAGACGAAGGAAGGGACACGTGCCGTGAGCGAGGAAAGCGTGAACTTTTATATAATTAGCGGCCGTACACGCCGGACTCATTAATTGTCGGCGCATCGCCGGTCATTAGAGTCGGCGTGCATGCGCGCACCGATCCTTTGTTACTGATTGGCGTGTTAATTATATCGCCGCCGATTTTAAATTCGCACGTTGCGCTCGCACGAGGCTCGTGACTGCCGCGGCACGAAACGCAGGCGAAAACGGTGCCTGTCAGCGTTGGGAAATGAGTGTAGGAGAATTGCGCACGGTATATCGTCCTTACACATTGGACGTGTCAAACATTAATAATACATAATCCCGCAGCGAGCTTTGAAAGTAATTCTTTTTTCGAGAAAGTTGTTTTGTCGCGAGAAAGTACAAGATATTAATAAAATTGAAAAATTAAGTTGCGGAGCGTATTACGTGCCGAGGCGTTTGATTATTACGGCAAAACACGGGAGAAATGTTTGAAAAAAATTAGCAAATAATTACGTCGAGCGAAAGTTTCGTGATACGAGGATATTTTTACGCTATTGCGGATCATTCGGGTGCTAAAGTGCGACGAGCGATGGCACAAGTGCGCGGCGGAAGACACGCCTCAATGAACGCGGGAGAATCGCGAAACTCTCGCGGAACAGCGGCCGCTGTTGCCGCAAACGAACGTCGCGTGGGCGACTTGTCAAACTAATATATGTAAGGTAGAGGAGCGAAGGAAGAGTTTCGCAGCGAAGAATCGTTGTAACATTGTGTCGAACGACGCAGGTGTGCGTGCAATAACCGGCGTGGGTAGATTAGAGGTGTACACAGAAATTTCTCGCGGGTTTCCACCCGTGCGCGTGTTCCGTCTAACAAAAAAAAAGAAAAGAAATGACAAAACGCGCGCGCGAGAAATACCGGCTGCAGAAATTCTCAAGCTTCGCCCACTTTCCATCCGCTTCCGCGGAGACTTTTCCTCTCGACGTTCCATTTAAGGGACGTCTCTGCGTGCGACGCGCGACATCAAATCGAAGCGATTGTAAAATACGGCGACGAAAAGTGACAGCCCAGATAAAATCGTTGAGTCCCACGATCCAACGGACGTGACTCTAGCTAGCTAAATCATAATATCTCGCGC
This sequence comes from Tetramorium simillimum, assembly GCA_011636635.1. Lineage (NCBI taxonomy): Eukaryota > Metazoa > Arthropoda > Insecta > Hymenoptera > Formicidae > Tetramorium > Tetramorium simillimum. The sequence continues at coordinate 1,853 of VBVQ01005165.1, read as the reverse complement.
GATCGCCGCGAGCCGAAAATAAAACTTACCATATGACGTAACGCGAACATTCTTCAAAAGCGTGGCGTGCAACGTACTTTGCATAATGATCCCGTCGCAGCCGCTTAAATCACCGGACCGGCTTCTATCCGGCATCTCCTTCCGAGGGGGCGACCTTCCTGGCCCACGAGACCCACGCGCGCGCGCTTACTTCACGCTTAATTTCGGCGCCGGTTAACGCCACGTAAATGATCTCGTTCGCGCCGATTCGCGGCTGATTGGCGCGAGCAGGTCGCGCGGCGCTCTCAACATCACCGCGAGTGAACGGCAAATAGCGAGCCGGCTATCTGCCATTGTTCGCCGACACGAGGTAGCTCGCCTACGCTTCCTAAACGACCGCGGCGACGAGCGCGGCTACAACAATGACACCCGGCAGTGACAGCAATGAGTAGCCGGTTAAATGAAGCGGGGTTGAAAGTCTCAACGACCTCGCGGCGCGAATTACTGACTCGCTTGTTCGCGGTCGCCCGAGAATTTTGATCGATCAATTTCAATCTGCGCCACTCGGGAACGTCAGCCGCGCGCGCGCGCGCGCGTTTACGGTGCACTTTATACGCATCCCCGAGTGCTTCTCGTCGTTATCGTCGCTCGTCGTGATACAAAGAGCATTTTTATCTTCGGCGTACCGCTCGATCTCGAGTATCGCTTCACGTCTCGTTACCTTCGAGACCGCAGCGGTGGGTCTCTTTAAGCCCTCGATATCGAATCATTGTCCGCGCGCAATTGCGATGGTTCCCCCCTACGGAAAGGAGAAGTGGCGCAAGGACATCGATGAATGAAAGCGAGTAGGCCGCGCTCGAATGGGATCGTTTCGAAGCCGAAACGAAGCTTGTCCCGCGACATTTACGATTGCTTTTAATAGCAGCATTGGCAATAGTTCCGACTCCCAATGTGGCACATAAATTAAAAGTGCTTGGAAATTATTATCAGATATTAAATGTAAAAAATATGACAGGAGGCGAAACGTCTTGCAAATATACCCGGAAGAGTTACCGCGTATCTTTTGAGCGAGATGACATATTCTCGAAAATTTGGATAAAGAGATAAACATAATGTATTTAATTTTAAAGAAGAACGGCTATATTTCGACATTCAGCCGGTCAAAAACCTTTGCTAACAATGCGTTGCAACGCTACTTTCTAATTAGTCTCTTAAATCGACGAAAATTACCGGTTAAGCGATCTCTCCTGCCTACCGACGCATAAAGGCAAGCTGTCGAGTAATTAGCAATTAAGAATGACACTAATTCCCTCCCAGACAAGCATGTAATATTTATATAAACCTGCGGGATAAATATCGCTCTTTTTCGAGAGATGTAATTATTATAAGCAAATCATACGTAAAGTCACTACTGTACGATGAATCTGATATATGCATTACTAATTAATCATATTATCTATCTGACGATAGTTTATTATACGAGCTATAAATTAAAATCGGTGTCCGCTTAAAGCCGAAGAAAGCGGCTCGTTTAACCGAATCTCTAGGAAATCACTGCGATATGTACGGTCGTCTTCATTAAACTGTAATTCGTAACATGACGCAAAACGAGTATACACTCTCGACATTCGCAATCGTTACGCGAAATATCGATTTTACTATTTATAGGTACCTTCATTTTCTTATCATCGCTAGAATACTTAATCATATGAGACATTTTCCGTACTTTATTTCAAATGTGTATTATAATAATAGTATATACATACTGAAAAAAATTTTTTGATTTAAAACGGACAAAAATCAGAAAAATCTCGTAGGATATTATAATAGAACTCAATACTTTATAACTTATAATAACCAGAATTTCTATTATA
>VBVQ01005164.1:0-12476 GCA_011636635.1 Tetramorium simillimum | reverse complement strand
GTTCATGAATATTAATTCACGAGAGCATTTCGTAGCGCTACAATCATTAATCTATCAGCAAAGTATTCTCGGCGGGTGATTATACAAATTATATATGTCACGATCCGTACTTATGGGTGGCATTTATTTAAGACACGTGTACCGCGACGACGAAAACAAGTTGCGATACAATTATATATGTGTGTGTGTGTGTGCGCCGGGGAGATTTATAGAGGCCGGGAGTGCGACGTCCGAATTATCGTTGAATGATACATCCTCTAAAAATATTTGTATCGATACGCGCCGTCGCGCCGTTGTGTTGCACCGGCACCGTTTCGGATCGGGGCGATTCGGTAACTTTAAACACGGAAGATTTGCTCGTGTCCGCCGCGTTAAGCGTACCGTACGTACACGTTACATACGTACGTAGCGCTGGCCGCGAGATCTCATATTTCTTGTCAAATGATATAGGACCGTTGTTATATGGCCGATTCGTGTAAACTTCACTCGCCGGCATCTGCCCGGCCGCGGCGTGGCAATGCGGACTCAAGTGGAATACCCCGATGGTACTCGCGCGGGAGAGGAAAGGAGAAGGAGAAGTGATGGAGAGGCGGAAAGAGGGAAAGAGACCGAGGGGGCGAATAAAACGAAAAAGCCACGACGTGTTATGACTTTATAGCGTTATATCCTGCTGCGGAATTGCAGGTCCTAATCCTTTGTCTTAGCTGACTGCTGCGGCCGCCTGCGAGTTTTTTTTGTTGCCCAATTTATGGTTGTTAGGATTTTAACATACGGCAATATAGTCACGCGCCCGTCGGCCCAACTACGGTGTATTATACCACGTGGTCCACAAAAAAAAAACGGCACGCAACGTGATGAATAATAGGCCGGCGTGATTATCCATGCACGGAAATTAACTTACCGTAATATCTTTTGCGCTAGCGACGTATGCACTCTTTCTCTCTCGTTTTGAATTACGATTAAGGAACTGCGGCATCCACGTTTTCCTAAATATAGGTGTGTTAAATACTTTTTACGCTCGTAAAGAATATGTAGATCCACGAAGGGAAACGGCCTCACGCCGCTGGAATTTCACTTCGCTCTTGTTGCTTGAGTTTTAATCTTCGACGGTCGTGCGTGCCGCGAGTGCGTGTTTGTTGCCAGCAGACCGGAAGGACGCGGGTCAGGTGAGCGTCCGTCCCCCTTGGCGAACCCGTCGGGGTGGTCTCGTTGGAAAGTTCAGAGATTCTTAATAGCAGGTTGCTATTAATAGAAGAAAGTTTCGGATGCTTTTTACTTCAAATTGATATTTCTAAATTTAATGTTACTCGATAATATCGAAACATATGCGGCTATATCCGCGATACGTCAGATCTGTCGCTAAAAATTCGTCAAGGAACGAAGGGTGGGACGTTTCGTAATGGGGGGGGGAGGTGTATCTGTACCGCAACTTATTCCAATATTTATTGTCCTCGCCATATCTCCAAAACTTTAACTGGCTGCAAACTCGTGTTCGCAAACTACCGAATAGAGTTTATTTTCTCCGCTCTCTCGGAGGGGAGGGATGGCGCGCGATTCCATTGTCCTTCTCCTGTTCCTTCTTTCCCTCTCTCCGTATTTTCATTGAAACTCCACCCACCGCAAAAGTACCATTGTTCGAATATTCAAAACGGAGACGTCCATTGTGGTACGTTAGAATGGGCACAATGTGGTTCCTGTGTTGCGGCGCGCGCGTGCTGCGACTTACAACTCATCCGTGACTTTTTTAAAATCTGCAGAACGCCGAAAATAAAGTCAGGGGGATGGGAGAGAATTCGCAAACAGGTGTGTATGTGTGTGTGTGTGTGTGTATGTGTGTGTGAAACCTTCGATATGGATACCGCGGCGGCCAAATATCGAACGTTGTAACGACCGCGGGATATCGATCGATCTGCAGAACCTTGAATGAGGACGATTATTGAGTCAAGGATGGTGAAATTTGGGTTTCTTTGAACGACAATGAACGTGCTACGACGTTAAAGTGGTCTTTTATTCATAAATCTTTGTCGCCGTTGCAAATAACGCCGATACCGGAGGAAAGTAACGCTGAATAATGTTTCATAATGCGGTATTGAGGTAGACGGAGAAAGAAAGTATGAAGCGTGCATGTACAACGTAATATAGTCTTCCTTTTAATATAATATGAATTCATAATGATAGAGTAGACAATAATATTAATAATAAAATAATAATAGTAATAATAATATGTCGATGTTAATAATAATAATGATAATAGCAATAATACATATATATATGTATACATACACGTAGATTGCTATTATTATTATTACTATAAACATCGACATAGTATTGTTACTCTCATTATTTTATGATATAATATGAATTCATAGTGATAGAGCAGGAAATAATATTAAAATAATAATAAACGTAATATGTCGATGTTAATAATAATAATAATGATAATAGCAATAATATATATACATGTATATATACATACATACGTGTATACATATATATATATATTCTGTTTATATTCACATTCAGGACTATGTACAATTTAAGTATTTTACAGTCGAATCCGTACGAACAAGCGAATAAAACCTAAGTCATAGCATATATCTGTATTATTACGTGTACTATTCACAACAAATAGATTCTCTCACGAAGGTGCGACAATGTACACAAAACGTGCGTTATATTTATATATTTATATAATTTTTTTATTTACTCCTTTCTTTAGCCTTCGTTAATTAAAACCCTCCGCAAAGCGGTACACTCTATTCTTGTTTTCCATTTTCTCTCTCTCTCTCTCTCTCTCTCTGTCTATTTTTCTATACTTCTCTGATTATTTACAAAAAAACGTTATCATATCTATGTAATTATACTATGATATACGTGTCAACGAATGCACGAGCACCGACCGTCTTCGTCAGAGTATACCGATACCGCGAACGCCTTATCGTTTCTCCTCTTTTTTTTTTCTTCCTCCGTTGAACTCTCTCTCCCGTTATCACAGATATAAATAAATGTATTCTTTACAAAACAATGTACAAGTTCCATTCGACACGCTCCCCCCCTCAACCGCCGACGATGACTCGCGCGCGCGCGCTCTCATTTACATTTACGCCAAAGTACAAAATAATAGTCGACTTCCTCTTTTTTCTTTTTTTCCTATTTATTTTTCTTCAAAATGCGACCTGACGATCGCTCGCGATTTGCACAAGATACTATGTCGTGCGTCCCTCGGTTCACATCATCAACGTAACCGGTTTTTACCGAGAGAGGGACGATCCGCGCGATATACATATAATATAAAAAAATATCAACAATTTTTTTTTGTTTCGAGCACCGTGCACGCCGCATTTCCACTTTTTATGCCACGCATTCGCGATGTCCTCGTATATCTCGCGTGAAGAATTGTGAGTAAAACCATAATGTTCTTTCCCCTAAGAGTACAACGCTGATTAACTATCTATCAACAAACTTAAAATTGTTTATAAAAGAAATTAATAATTGCAAGAAATACAACAAAATACAGTATTAGGCAACAATCAAATGTAACATGTACTAAAAAGAAATGATATTACATATACGAATTTGTGTCTTCGATGTCCCGGCTTGACCTGAGATGCGCGAGTGCACGGTTGTCGCGCGAAAAAGGGACGAATTTGTTCCTTAACGATTATTATTCAATTTCTCACCGTATCTCCCTCGTCGCTGTTAGTATTACTGTTAGGCGCGTTAAGCATTGCGCGCGCCCCACAACTCCGCCCATATATATTTATTTATACTTATAATACAGCGATGTATACTCTGCGGCGAGGATCTTTCTCTTTTTCACTGCAAAATCCTTAAGACGCATCACCCCGATAAAATTTCGTGATGTAGTAGGTACAGCCTTAAGATCTACGGCCTAGAGTTACTTGCGTGTCACCGTGTGTATGTATGTGTAATGCGTAGGTGTACTATTTATCATTCCATCTCTATATGCGGGTATTCGGGTATACGTTAATATTTCATTCGGATAATTAAAGGAGTTAGTGGTAAGTTTAACGATAGTAGCTTTGTAATGCGCTACGCGATCTGTCTTTCCCCTATTTTCATCTTAAGCCTACAACAGGTAGATCGAGTGTCTCTCTCTTCACGCTCTTCTCTTTCTCTCTCCTTTTTTTTTTCTTCTTTCCCCTCTCGATATTCGTGCCGCGCGCGACTTGGTCGAAGTATTATATTCGCTCGAAACTCTCTCCTTTTCTCTCCGCCGAGTTAAATGACCGATTTCGAGCGACGACCGTTAAAAAAGACCCCGTTACTTCGTAACGAAGAAGTAGTGCTACCTTTGCACGTTGCCCATGTGTAAATTCGCTATCTTGGCGATCTCGGAAGAGGCGCATCGTTCATCCGGCAATTCGCGGGGCTACTGAGAATCTCAAACGATTCGCCCTTCCATTCGGAAATATTTTACATGTATACACGTAACACGATCTTCGTCGCGAAAGCGTCAATGCGAGTTCCCGAAGTGCGATCGGCATTTGCTCGTCCTTTATTTACAAAATCGATGACTCGCTACGCGCAGCAGTTGCCATTCCGGAAATCCCGAGACGTCGCTGAACGATCGGCAATGAAACATTTGACTAAAAAAAAAAGAGAAAAAAAAAAGAAAAAGAAGGACTCACAATTACGTGTGTGGGATGCGTGTGTGAGTGTACGTGTGAGGTCGATATACACCGGCGGTACATCCGAACGTCATCCGAAGACGATCGCGGAAAGTGCGGCCACTCGATCTGGGTAACTTGAAAGAAAAAATCTCCCTCTTACTCTCGGAGCCTGCTTCGACGGTCTTTACGGGGCAACGGCGTTGCGTCAGCCCGCAAACCCGTCTTCTAGCCGTCAACCAGCGGTCGATGGTGCCGATCGAAAATATGGCGGCTCGCGCGCACAGCTCTCACAGCTTGCAGGCAGCCGCGCCGAGGAGAGCGCGTCGGACATAAATCCCGAGCGCGCGCTCGGCCCCCCATACTTTCTTCTTACCCGGCCCCCGGTGTCGCTTCGCCGTACGTAGCCGTGCGTAAGCAGGCACTTTGACGTAATTCTCCTAATTCCTAAATCTTCTCTAAGCCGCCTCCTCTCTCGCGCACTCCCGCGCTTCGCACGGGCGCTCTGCCACCCCTCTCATACGTCTTTTCCAAGTCGCGCCTTCCCAGAGGTCGAGGAACGATTTATGTATCTCGAAGAGTCGGCCACCCTCCTCCCCGTCCCCTGCTCTCTTCCTCTCCTCCCGCTTGTCTGACTGCCTCTGTTCGCTTCTTACGCTTCGCACTTCTCTCTCTCTCTCACTCTCCACCCCTGACGCGAAGTCGAGATAACGCTAATAAATCCCGAGACCACTCAGGAGCGCGTATTTACAGTCCGGCCGCAGGACTTCCTCGCAGGAACTCTCCCTCAACGGCGCCGCTTTATTCTGCAACAGAGAAATGGAAATGGTCTTAGATCGGCGCCGCCGTGCTCCTTTTTTTTTCTCTTCTCCCATGTAGCAGGAAGGATTACTGATATACGGGCTAGCGTAAAAAATTTTTCAACGTATTATTTCGAAATAGAATGCTCATGTTTTAAAACGTTTGTTCATGTTCAAGCAACGTGTCAAACGCATACGTCACTCAGTTTACGCTGCTCATTACTATAATGAGCTACGAAGATCAGTACAAAGTTATGGGTTATCAAACATGCAATTGTGGACTGTTTTTCTTTTTTTAATTTTCGAGGCCTCTATGGTCGTTGATAAGCCGTATGACGATTGTTACAAGTCGTTCGGCGAGCAGGCAATCGGTTTAAACGTTACCCATGAAAACATCGATGCCTTTGTAAACGCATAAACGATTACCAGAGCTATTACCAGAGCGCTTACATCCGTGGCGGTGGAACCGCACGTTGCATACGCGCGCTCGTTTGCGCCTATCGATACTCGATTACCATATCTCACGGTGGTGGACGGTGCCGCCGCGATCGGCACGTCGAAGATATAGATTCCACGTCAGGAGCGGGAAGAAGGAGCGCGCGCGCGCGCGCGCGCTCGTTTCCCCTCGGAAACCTGCTCATTATGTATCGCAAGGCCATTTTTGCGAGTCTAACGGATAATCGTTCGCCGCGCGATACCGATTGTCAGTGTTAATAAACGACAAACCACACGTGCCGCGAGATAAAATGTGATCGTTATGCAAACCACGTTGCTCACCCAACCATTACCGCTGATATCGTTCGGCACTAAACGGACGTTTATACGCCCGTAACTGTTCGCCGCAATTGTTGACTATTTTCACGTGGCGTATTTGGGACGACACGCGAGTTACGTAACGTGGACTTTGATAACAATAATACCTCGTAAATCCCAACTCTCGGGGAGATTAGCATGTAATTTCTGGGCATGAAACTTTTACTTATATGTAATCGTGATTTATGTAAAATTATGTTAACAATTGCAGACCGGCGATTATTACTTTCCAAACTAGTGAAATTAGCGTGATCGTAAATTGCTCGTGGAGATTGTAATCGATCATTAACAGAACTTTATACATATGTATATATATATATATATATATATATATATATATATATATATATATATATAGGTACAACAATGAACCAATGTACGAGCGAATCAATACTCGATTGCTATATCTCTTTCTCGATAGACAAATCCGATGTGTATATCGGCACAATTGGTATAACCGACATGGCTTTTATCGTACATTGTACAGCTATAAAAATTGAGAAATATTAGTCACAATTTCAGTTAAACGATGAAATGTATAATATTTTAAAACTAATTTTTTTAACATGGGTATGTATACATTAACCTTGAACATTTTCTCGAAAACTTTTACTTTCATTTTCCTTGAACGCATTGATATATGTCAAAAATTTTCCCTGTGAAGAAAACTTTCACCTTATTGAAACTATAGAATTACAAACTATGGATACAAATACTAAAATAAACAGAGAATAGAAGCATATGTTTCTTTTGTCCGAATTACAATTTTAAAGTAAACGAAGAAATATTACGGAATTAACTTTTTCTCTCTCTCTCTCTCTCTCTCTCTCTCTCTCTCTCGTAATCGATTCGATTCTAAGAGGGTCACGTTCCCTGAGCGACGTTGATCGGTGCTCACGGCGATACGGCGACACGTACGAATTAATCGTGTTTCGCCGAACAATTATGCGGACACGGCGACACGCGATGATACGCGGCGGTGGAACGCCGCCGGGGAAATTTCCGTGGTGCACGATTATAAACGGGACGCCAATATCCATTTTGGCCGACGTTTCGGAACTGACGCCCCCGGCACCATCGCGGCGACGCCCGGCGAATATTTCAAAACGGCTATACGGGCCGTCTATCCTGTCTGTCGTGCCCTCTTTCCCCATTCACGCTGCCTCCTCGCCCGTTCCTGTCGCGCTTCACGTTCGTTCGCCTCGTCCGCCTCGCCGCGCCGGGTCGCGAACGAAATGACGCGCGCGTCGGTCCGGATGACAAATGTCGCGCGATTATGCGGCAAGTCGTTTCGAAAGTTTCCGCAATGACATCTGGATGTTACATGCACGCCGGTTACCACCGGCGAGGCATCGGCCGCTGTCTCTCCGCTCTGGGCAATAAACATTCGCGATTATCATTTATGCGCCCGCGACCGCACCGCGCCTCCTCCACCCCGCTTCCGTTCCCATTGTGCTATGAAACTTGGAGCGATCTACGTGGGCGATAAAAAAAACGTCTCTCGACGTTTATCGTTATCAATATCGGGTGACCTTGTCGGATTTAATTTGATAAAGCGGGAAAGGAGAGAAAACTGCACGATTGCATATACCTAATTCCGCCATCGATGACGTACTGAAAAGATTATTTCGCCTCGGTGTGTCGAATTGACATTAAGATAAAACGACCGTTCACTCGCAAGAGAGCTGAATCTCAAGCGAGATTCAGAGAGATAGTAAAATTCCATTCATGTGTCATTAATTTGAAATAAGCCAATGCTCCGATCGAAATGCCTTTTCTTTTTACAAACGCAAAGCTACTTATCCATTGATTTCTCGATGATTGACGTTCTTATAGAAAAGCTGTTTATTCATTCCTCATTATTGCCAACGGGGACCAAAAGTGGCGAAACGTTTTATTTCAAAATAAAACCGTCCAAGTATTTAAATAGTACCTACATAAACGTTAAATATTTCAAGCTATTCATCTGTAATTTATAAACATAGTGAATTAACTGCGAGTTGTGCTTTCCCTCAAATAATATCTTGGTATCCGCGATAGATTCTCGTTTGAACGATCATCGATGCAACGGATTAAAATCTTACGACAGCAAATTCCCTTTTGCGTGCAAATCTTACGGTAACAGTATTTATAATTTATTTATACAATCGCGACTCGGGCTCGCCGATTACGAAAACTCTCGAAAGGATCATTCAACGTGACGTCGTAATTTAACTGTAGTCCCGGGAAGGATAGCACGGAGATCTCGTGTCGATCGACACCGGCGATATTGCGCGCTTAGAACGATACCCCCGAGGAGGGAAACGACGAAATTGAACGTCGAGCACACAGGCGAGAGCGATAACGCGAATTTCATTGCTCGAATTCTCCGTTAGCGGATATCGCGGGACAGCGTACGCTCCACTAATAGCAATGCGCCATCGTGTAATTATTGCGCTGGTCTCGTGTGGCCGGTCGCGGTAGCCTTGCATAATGTAGAAGACAGCCCGGCGCATAAAATTATAAACATCAAACAATCATTAATTCAATGAAAGCACCGGCTACCGGGAATTTTAATAATAACTCACGCTGATAGCTCGCCTTACGTTACGCATTTTTATAAAAGACGTTAACATTCCGCTCGCGTATCGACACGAATTATTTCCTTGGAAATTCAGCGGCGTGTATGTGGGCTCTATAATGATTTAATTATAACGTGCCCGAGATAAGCGGGTGAGTCTGTTTATTTTATAACTTTATTAATAATCTCGTCGGAGAGTTCCTACACGAGCACGGAGTGTTTACGCGGTAATGCGTAAGGGCGTAAGGATAACGAGCCGTCTCGTTCGCAGATCTTTTACGCGCATACGAGTACGATCATCGTACCGGAGCGAGCGGCAATGCTGAGCGTCATTTTTTTTAATAAGCTGAGATAGGATCTCTCTCGCTGTATCTGTCCGGTTTTAGAATTAACGTGTCGATTTATATTCAAGGGGGTAGGGAAGTACGAGTAGGAGCGCGCCATGCGACTGCGGTCGGCGTTTTTATTCCCAATCAATAACATTTGCATCCGCGTCGACCGGCCCGAGCGGCCGAGTCACGAAATCACGTGAATGATAGCGACGCCTCGCCACGTCAGGGTCGAAAAGCTGGAGGTGCGTGCGCCCGCCGCGATCTCCCTCCGATTACCCAGGTAGCAACGAGGCCGTCTAGCGCGCATCTGGAAACGTAAATCTATTTTTCGCTACCGTCTTCGCCTCGGTCGCCTGGCGAAATCTCACGATCCACGCTAGACAACCGTATGCGTGATAAACGCTCGGAGAACTCGAGTGTCGCGTCTCGCAGAATGGAGGTCGAGGACAAAGAAGGACGTGGTATACTACGACGATGTGTCGCCTCCGGTTAAACCACCAAAGGTCGTACGGGAATTCCAGAAACGCGCGTGTTTCTCAAAGAGGCACCGGCAACGGTAGGCCTACCAATCGAGAGAAAAAGAGTGGGAAAGGAAGGAAAAGAGAGAGAGAGAAAGAAAAAGAGAGAAAGAGACAAGGGGGACACGCGGGAAACCGCGACGACGTGTCCGAGGATTTATTAAGGAGACACCTGAATCCCCCCGTCCGGAATTTCGAAGCCGTTAAAAAGATCGCCTATCCTCTCGCACCTCCGAGGCGGATCACGGGTGCATGGTGGTCGCGAATTTTATGCAGATGCCGTGAGATCGTGTAAATATCGCTAGCTAAAAGGCAACGATAGTTAAGAAGCGGGTCCACCCAAGGAGGAAGGGCCCAGCCGATCCTCGATCGGCCGGTTACCATCGTCCTAATGGCGATTAAACATCCTCGCGCTAATTGGCAATTATAGGGCACAGGCATCACGAGAGAGGACTTTACTTCTGCACGGAGGCTGTCTCTTCGTGGTCCCTGCTTCTCTCTATCTCTCTTCCTCTCTCTTTTTCTGATCGCCTCTTTTCGGACGCGATCGGAAAGAGTACGAAGGAGGATCGGCTCGGTGGTAGGTGCTACAAAAGGCGCTGCCTCGCGCAACTTGAGCGACTCGCACACATGTACACGTACACACATACATTTTCTTTCTCTCTCTCCCACCCGCCTTCGTATACCTGTCTGTTTGTGCGCGACGGGAAAGGCGAAAAGAAAGAAGACAGAGATCGAGGATGGTCCGGACTGGAGCGGGTGCTGGCCCGAGAGGACTGAAAGAGGAGAGGGTAGCATTATAAGCGCGTCTGACCTGCGAACGCACCGGCGCGCTCGGTATACATACACACACCGGCGGACGGGGGACGGGGGAAGGGAGGAAGCGAGGTGACGACAGCGAAAACTAGTTTATTTGGAACGCGGCTATAAATTAGAATCAGATCGCCGCGAGATAAGAGAGCACCGGCTAACACCCGGTTCCATCCGAAAAGACGACCACCTTTCCCCTCCCCCTTTTATCCGCCACCCCCATTCCCCGTTCGCCGTCCGCCTTTCTACTCGCGTTCACGTCGTGGCATCCTACAAAGACAACGACGACAGACGTTCTCCGCAGCCGATACGTGGCAGCGTCGCCCTGGCTGGCGATTCTCTCGAGTCCTCATCGCCTTGTTGTGAAACGAGGCGATGAATGATACGTCGAGATAATTTTTTTTTTTCGCTGCAGTTTATATCTCGTCTTACCCAACGTCCTAAAAACCTCCGTTAACTTTTATTTTTTCCCACTGCGGATATAATTAACCGCGAGTATCAATAATATCGTTATATTTAGATATTCTTTATATTGAGATAAAAAGGTCCGAAATATTTTACATCTCTCATGGATTATACGTTATCCATGATTAGAGGCTAATGCGCACTGTTCCCGCAATAATATCGATCCCGTCGAGCGGATTCCCATCGCCATCGGATACAGGTGGCGGAGGCACTCGAGAAAGGACCGCTTTACTGGAGCTACTCTCGAATCGGCGGGGAGGGAAACCAGGAAATGTATTTTCGCGAGGAGAGCCATTCGGCTTCTTTACGATTCCGTCGAATCAGATAATGTTCAAAGACTCGTGCTTGCACCGCGACGTTACGGATACCACGGGAGGATTCGTTGAGAAGAATGGAGAAAGAGAAGGCGAGGGTAAGCCCTGGAGATGAATCCCGCGTATCGTTTGTAAGGAAACGGGAGAACAGCCGTTTCGAATCCCCCTGCCCCCCCTCTCTCTCTCTCTCTCTCTTACATTTTATCTACGAATGCCGCGAATGAGAAGACGAAGGCCCCGGCTTTCCCCAAGACACTTTAACGATCGCCTGCCGACTATCACGGACAACCGCTCTTCTATCTTTTTCCCGATTTATCGTCTCGCACACAAGTCGCTAACGCGTTTGTCCTATGATCGTTTACATGACGCACAACTCGAATGGAAATTTGATAGAACATTCGGGCAGCAGCTTTTTTTTATTCACAAATCTTTTGAACGATCCAATCATTTGTATACAATTTATACGCGCGGTAAATTTATATGTAAATCGTTTATTTGACGCGGCACACGTAATTTACGGTAAATTTACGACAACGCTGCTTACGGCTGATGTTGGCTCCTCTCACGACGCTTTGGAGGTATCCATCTTAGGGTAAGCCCGCTAGTAAGGAGTTCTCGCTCGTGAGACCTAAACGCGAGACTGGACCGGAGTCGTCCGTTCGGTCACCAACGCGACAGGTTGAGGTGTGTCCAAGCGTAGTGTTCCAACGCGCGCGGGCGCGCACGGTAAACACAGACAGACACGCGCGCGCGCGCGCGCTCGCGTACACACGTAAAAAACCTACGGTCGACCGGTGTGGTAAGAGAAAGACGCGGTTAGCCAGTGGTGATTCCATTCACTGATTGAAATCTCCGTCCATTTGTCACTGTCAAGGAGGTGGCGATAGCCTCTTTCTCCCTATTTCTCTATCTGTCTCCCTCGCTCCTTCTCCTCTCCCAGCCGTTACCTCTACCACCGTGGACTACCCACACGCTACTCAATGTGTGTCCGATACCATTATTATTTCAACTCGGGTCGCTCGGCTTAACGACCAATCGACACGCCGGATATTAATTTCTTATCGATTGTTCCCGTGGTGTCTCGGCCGTGCGCGAGTTTGGCGCAACACCAGTTCGACCGGCGCGCCTTTCGCGCGCCGTTCGCGCAAGCGAGAATCGTTGTATCGATTTTCGTGCCGATAAGCCGCTCATGTACCGTTGCTTCGGACAACTTACCTTTTCTTCCCCCCCTCC
>VBVQ01005163.1:0-12481 GCA_011636635.1 Tetramorium simillimum | reverse complement strand
CTACCCAACAGACACATATTAATGCCTCTACTTTAATTCTGTAAAAGGATTTTCCAATCGGTCAAACCATTACGAAGTTATGTGTTTACGAAAATTGATCAAGTTCGAGCGTCGGCCAGGATCCCCTTAAGTAATTAAGTTAATCATGAAAATCTTATTGAGAGCAATGAATACATCAAACTTCTTTTAAAAATTGAAAGTCTTAATAACATACCATATTTATCATTAAAAACGGAAAAACTTTTATATCACATGTGAGTTGAAAAGTGCCCCTTTTTTAACAGTTTTCCGTATCGAAAATAACCAATTTCACACAGTAGGCTACTTTCGGCACGGAATATCATTCGCACGCAACGTGACGTCATCAGAGTGCCGAAAGTGACAGTAGCTGTGCGGAAAAGACATTGTCGCACGGATTTTAGCGCCATCTCTCAGCACAATAAAGAAGTTTTTGGAAATACCGCACTTTAGTGAAAATTTCAACGCACTTGTAATATAAAATAGTATGCGATACAAGTGCGGATTGGCTATTGTCCGCTCGTGCGGGTGGACGCACACTCGCCTTCGGCTCGTGCGTCCACCCGCACTCGTGGACAATAGCCAACTTTCCGCACTTGTATTGCAATATACTATTTTGGCCATGTGTGTTTCCATCGATTCCATCGACAGAAATTAAGTTCTTTATCTTATATTGACATAAATTATTGTGTTTGTCGATGGCAATGTGAATATATGTGTGTGGTGGAAAGGGGGGAAGAAAGGATCTGCGTATGTAAGTGTGAGCAAGTTGAATATTACCGTCGACATCAGCATGACCCGATGTGCACCACGTGGAGGTTGTCGATCGGATTTAGCACATTATGTGGTCCTGAAAAGGACCGTTTTTTTATGAATATTAAAAATAGGTTAGATTAATTGTCAATTTCGGGATCTATGATTTCCATATCGTCGATTTCTATATCATCGATTTCCATGGAACATTAGGCTGTTGTGCCCACGTAACATCCGTTCTTTGGTACATTGGCTCAGCTCTGGTACGCTCGACATCAAGAAAATATTTTGAACCCCTCACTCAGAGTTCTACAAAATGTTCAAAATGATGCGATGGAAATCGACGATATGGAAATCACAGATCCCGAAATTGATAATTAACCTAACTTATTTATAATATTCATAAAAAACGGTCTTTTCCAGGACCACATGATGTGCTAAATCCAATCGACAACCTCCACGTGCTGCACATCGGGTATCGCCAATGTCGACGGTAATATTCAACTTGCTCATACATACATACACAGCTCCTTTCTTTCCCCATTTCTCCCATACACATACATTCACATTACTGTCGACAAACACAATAATTTAAGTCAATATAAGCTCAAGAACTTAATTTCTATCAATGGAATCGATGGAATCACATATGGCCAAAAATGGATTTTTCCAACTTTCTGACAGCTCTAGTGCCTAAACGAACACTACAAGGAGGAATATGTCTATGGGGACTTTTGTTCAGTATGCTCTAAAATACTTATTCCTAAAGTTGCAGATGATTTGACCGAAAGGCCTTTTCCATTGGTTTCGTGCGGGGTCCTTTATAAAACACTTCTGTTTTCACAAAATTATCAAATTTTGTGCAAAAGAAGAAAATAAATTATTAATTTTTTTATGCTTTTATTTTGTTATACCTAAAAAAATTTAATTACGGTTTTCCTAAATATTCTTTAAATTATAGATATATCGAAATTAGACTAGATAAAATAAACGGCCATCTTGAACAATTATCAGAAATAGAAGAATTTGGATTGAGATGTAAATGGAAAAAATCTATTGTGGTTAATAGCTACTGCATTCAAAATGCTAAGAATCGCAGACACATATTATGGATAGTAATGTAAATCGCAAATTTTCCAATTTATGTAATATAAAAATAAATATAAATTTTATTCTGTTTAAAAATGTGATAAATCTTTCATTAAAAATTCTAATCACGATAATTTATTTGAGAGACTAATGTAACATAATATATTTAGAAAATAATAAATGAATGAATATAAATATACTTATCATAATTTTGTTTTTTATTAACGTAATATCTTTTTAGACAGCTCCATTTGGAACTTTGCCAAACAGCTCGTAATATAAATAGCTTTTTTGGAGTACAAATGGGCCTACAAATGATGATCTATTTTTTTGCCTTAAATAGATCATTTTATTTTGAATTTTACACGATACTACATCTGAAAGAAATGTACAAAACTAATATGACATTAAACATAATATTTCTTGCTTGCACTATCTGGTTTATTGTGTTTTTAATGAAATTCATATTATTGAATCACATTTGCGAAAGTGTTAGCGCTAAGGTAAACACTTCTTGATAGAAAAGAATTTTTATAGTCAATTTATAGTGAAGTGCATAACAAGTTATGTAACAAGTCAAAATTTTCAATCTTCCTGGAGAATTAATAATTGAAAGAAATAATTACATCAAAATAAGCATTAATATTATAAAAAATGCTTTCCGCTAATAAAATAAAAAATTTTTACATTTTTGCTTTATGTAAAATTTAAAATTGAAAACAATGCAGTTATAAATGTAAGAAACAATAATTAATTTTATGTCATTTCAGGCGCAAAAGACGGAGAGCATTATTCATAAATTAGCAACTCTTATTTATTTTGCGAAAATTCGCGAAGAGGTGAGATGAGGCTCCTGTATACTCATCTCTTTATTCTAAATAATTTTCATTTAAGTACACTTAAATAAAAATCGTATAATATAATATTAAATAAGAATTGCTTTATAACGCATGTTTATTGCATGTAACGCAGATTTACCAGTTTGTTTTGCAAATATCATTACGGCCATCGAAGTTTAGTGGTTGGGGTCTATTTTATTTTGGCTACAGTTTTATTCGTAAGGTTAATCTCTCTCTTTAATATTGTTCAAATTTGTATGCAGAAACTTAATCTATTAAAAATAAGTTGCAAATTGTCCAATAATAATATTTCTGTTTAATATTTCTTTTCAGTTTTTCGTCTGGACTGTAACCATTGCTATTTTTATGATGGGAATGAATACTAGGCCCACATGGTTAAAAAATATTGAAAAGGCTAATATAACAACATAGTACTACAACAAATATTAAGACACATTTGTGAAATTCTTCACGCTGTTTAACTTATAAATAATTCTATATTTCTACTTAATGTTATAATTTTCTAAAGTTAAATATAATAATTTACGAAATATATAATGTAAATAATTACAAATAATTTAATATTTTTTATATCTCATTAATACATATTTATCATATTAATTTATATATATGTATATTGTTTATAAATTATGTTCAGATTAATGATTCTATTAAGTTGGTTCTTTTTATTTCTGAATTGCTGTTTTGGTGCCCCTTTCAGTTTGTGTTGGCGCGTCTCAGTTACCGTAACATCGTAGTCAGTTGCGTTTATGTTGGTATTCTTTTCGTTTTAAGTAAGTTATTTAGCGCTCAGATTTTGCTCTAAAAGTTCAAATTTGTAACGTCAAGAAATAAAGACAAATCTAATAAGAGACTACTGTTATTAGCATGATTCCCACCCGATAAACGTAATTATTCGGTCAACAACAAAACATTACAAATTATATCTATACATTTTTATTAAACAACAGCTTCTTTAGCATTTATAAATTATATCCTGATTGTATATTAAGAAATACATAAAATAACGATTTTATTTATTTGGAGTATTAATACATACACAGTAAAAAACATTTTGTATTTATGTTAAAATTTTCCTGTGTAGAAAGTTTTGTGTTAAATTTCTAACACGGTCATATGTTAATTTAACATATCGTCCCTGTATTACTTAAACTTTTCTATGTTAAATTAATATTAACCTTTTTTAAGAATTAAAATAACACAATTTATATGTAAGTGCATGAATTCTTGATGACATGCTCACGTAAGTTTCGCCTACGCCGCTGGTCGTCGCATAAGACCATAAACTTTCTCGTAAGTAAAATTCACTTGGAAATATATATAAATAACTCCCTAAATTTTCAAAATATACATATGTACTTATTATGTACTTCTAGCAATGCAACAGGAATGACTTTTATGTATACATGTATACATTGTGTGTATAGATGTACTTTATATGTTAAAGTGAACAAATAAATTGTGTTACATTTCTTTTTACAACAGTTAATATATATGTGTTAAATTGACATAATTCTTATGTTATTCATCATAAAAAGATCAAAACCAAAGATACTTCTCTCAAATGTTAGAATAACATTTTATCTTAGTTACATTTAACATTACATATGTTACATATACATACATATGTTAATTTAACATAAACTTTGATTTCTGATAGCGCCCAAATGTTAAATTTTTGTGTTATTTTTTTACATATTATTTTTGTTACTTTTTAACACATTTACTTTACATTATGTTAAATTAACACAAAAATTTGAGTAAACTAATTGGGACCTGTGAAATGTATTAAATTTAACACAAAATTTTTTACTGTGTATTCATCATAGGGTTTAGCAGATTGATTTTTTATTTATTATAAATATACAGCCACTTTATCACCCATATAATTAAAAAAAGTTCTAATATAAAATTAAACATATTACTTAAGGGATGTCTGCAAGCAATAAACCACTTTATTATTATTAGTATTAATGATGTTAGAAGACATAGATCGACTACGCCATCGTGTATGGTTAAGGTAAAGTTAAATAATATATCATGCTAATGCATTGATCTACGCCTATTCTGTAACGAGATACATTAACTGAAAACAGTCCAACAGATATCAGTTTTTTTTACCTCTATGAAAAAAGTGATTTGTACCGAGAACTGTGGCTGGAGTCGAAATGTATCGTACCAATTGTTAACGTTTTGTTTCGTATTTGATTAGCTATCGAGTCCGCGGCAATATATCGTGAAATCGCGGCGAATTCAGTGACAGTGATTAAATGTCAGCGGCAATGACGTAATAGTTCTGGGTTATGAAGCAATTTTAATATTTCATATTCTTACGAAAACCGTGGTAAATATAGAATATATCGTTCGTGGTAATATAGAAAATATGCAAAATGCAATTCAAAAATAAATGGAAATAAATTCAAACATACTTCGTATGCGGATCGATTATCTCAACTATATGCTATCGCTTAATGATTTAAAGACATTTGCGATATAATCATACGTAGCTATTTAATTATAATAATGAACAAGTGACAGTTGCATAAAATGAATGTTGCAACTTGAAAACTTTAGCAGTTAGCACATAAAACTGTGAGAGTCATTTTGATCGACACTATGGAAAAGGCGTTAAATCCTCTTTCTTTAGTTGCCTCTTTTTTAGGTTTTGGAATTCTTAGATATCCTTTAAAGCAGCCAAGATATTGCTTGAGTATTTTGTACATATTAATTGTGTGGAGTGTTTATGCTTATGCATTATATTATATGATAATTTTGTTTTCACCGGAAAGATTGTTTTTTAGTTCATTCACATATTTTGTGGTAGCAGGAAATTTGTTTACAACAGTAATAACCATAATTATTACTATTTGCGAACACAAGGTACAATTTATCAATGTTGTCTCTTCAATAAAGTGTCTAAAATATCTAAAATATATCTAAAATAAAATAAACATCATACAATATAGTACATCCTAGATTATAAAAATAACTATAATTTCAGCATTACTTTTTTAATTATTTAGAAATGTGATGCAATGAATTTTTCTATTCTCGAAATATATTTTATATATTGATTCATCATTATTGAATTTAAAGTTGGTGTAATCGACTAATAAAATTTGTTCTTAATGTCGTACATAATTTAATATATGTATAATCTTAATATAATTTATACCGTGTAAGTTGGGTTTTACTATTAAGTGTATCAAATAAGGCATTTGTATATGTATATGTCTTATGTGTATTAAATCAGGAGAAAATATCTGCTAGTTTTATAAACTCTGATTGCTGTTATCCTCAGAAATACTGGCAGTGTATAAGGAAATTAGATTATGTGGATGATACGTTGGAAGAGCTTGGTATACCAAAAGAATATCATAAAATGAGAAGTTTGACAAGACAAGCGTTGATTACGTGGATTTTAATAATGTGCGGAATATGGACAGTGGATTCTTTATCGTGCATGACAATACACAATGATACAAGAGCTATATTTATTTCTACTGTTTTGTTTCATTCTGTACACGTCAACGGCATCACGGATATAACGTTTATTCTTCTTCTAAGGTTTATGAACTTCACTTTGTTATAATCATTTTATAGTAAAATTTATTTTAATTAATTTAACTTAATAAATTCTTAACTTTTCGAAATAAATATAACAAAATAATACAAAATTAATTAACTTACTATATGTTAATATTACATTCCTTAAGGGGATCCTCTAGCCGTCCGCGGAACTGAATTTTTTTAAAATTTTATAAAAGGATTTTTTCGTATTACTTTTATAGATTTGAAAATTCTTTTAGAAAATAGAAGTACAGACATTAATATGTGTCTGCTCGGTAATATTTATTTTAAAAAAATTTCTTTTTGTTTTAGATTAAATACTACTGAGCAGACACATATTAAAGTCTATACTTTCATTTTTTAAAAAGATTTTCAAATCTCTGAAAGTAATACGAAGAAATTCTTTTAGAAAATTTTACAAAAATTCAGTTCCGCGGACGGCTACAGGATCCCCTTAAATAAGTATTTTTTGCATTAAATTTACATTATTAAACTTAGCATGTACCATACGTATTTAGAAATTTGTAATACATTTCTGTATTCACAAAATTATTAAATATTGTACAAAAGAAGAAAATAAATAAATATTTTTTTATGGTTTTACTTTGTCATACTTAAAAAAATTTAATTACGCTTTTACTAAACATTTATTAAATTACAGATATATCGAAATTAGACTAGATAAAATAAACGGCTACATTGAACAATTATCAGAAACAAAAGAATTTGGGTTGAGATGTAAATGGAAAAAATCTATTGTGGTTAATGGCTATTATATTCAAAACGCAAAAAACCACAATCACATAATATGGATTGTAATGTAAATTGCAATTTCCAATTTATGTAATATAAAGATAAATATAAATTTTATTCTGTTTAAAAATGTGATTAATCTTTCATTAGAAATTTTAATCACGCTAATTAATCTGAAACACTAATGTGACATAATATATTTAGAAAATAATAAATGAATAAATATAAATATAATATTTATAATAATTTTGCTTTTTATTAACGTAACACATTTTTAGACATCTCCATTTAGAACTATGTCAAACAGCTCGTAATATAAATGGCTTCTTTGGAGTTCAAATGACTCTACAGATGATATCCTATTTTGTTCTTTTAAATGGATTATTTTATCATGAATATTATACGATATTACATCTGAAAGAACTGTACAAAACTAACATGGCATTGAACGTATCTCTTTCTGGCAGTATGTGGATTATAGTGTTTTTAACAAAATTCGTATCATTGAATCACGTTTGCGAAAGTGTTAGTGTTAAGGTAAACATTTCTTAATAGAAAAAAATTCTTACAATTGTTATAGCAAAATGCACAACAAGTTATATAACAAATCACAGTTTTCAATCTTTCTGAAGAATTAATAATTGGAAGAAATAATATCATCAAAACAAACATTAATATTATAAAAAATGCTTTCCGCTAATAAAATAAAAAATTTAAACATTTCTACTTTATGTAAAATTTGTTATTGAAAACAATACAGTTTTAAATGTAAAAAGATATAATTAATTTTATCTTATTTCAGGCGCAAAAGACGAAGGGTATTATTCATAAATTAGCAACTCTTATTTGTTTTGCGAAAAATCGCGAAGAGGTGAGATAAGGCTCCTGTATAATCATCTCTTTATTCATCTCTTTATTCTTAATAATTTTTATTTAAGTACACTTAAATAAGAATTGCATTATAACATTGAATAAGAATTGCATATTTATTGCATGTAATGCAGATTTACCAGTTTGTTTTGCAAATATCATTACGGCCATTGAAGTTTAGTGCTTTGGGTCTATTTTATTTTGGCTACAGTTTTATTCGTAAGGTTAATCTCTCTCTTTAATATCATTCATATTTATATGCAGAAACTTAATCTATTAAAAATTAGCAAATTGTCCAATAATAGTATTTCTGTTTAATATTTCTTTTCAGTTTTTCGTCTGGACTGTAACCATTACTATTTTTATGACGCAAATGGACATTATACCTATATGGTTCAAAAATGTTGGAGACGCGCTAAAAGCCTCGGGGAGCTAGTTGCAAGTCTAGAGGGCACCCACATGCAGGGGGCCTTGTTTCCGTTCATAAATCCGTATATTCTTTATTATACTTGTACGCTCTCGCTAGCACCGCATTACTGTTATTAATAAATTCTCAGATTCAATTGTATCTAATAAAACAAGAGTAACGTACGGCTTTACATCCGTCTTTGATTTCTCGATTCCTATTCTATTTCCGTGGCTCAACAGATTATGACCCAGATACGACGAAGGTGAAAATACATAACTCAAAAATATACCTTTTTCATCGAAGCGAACATTCGCGAAGGATTTGACGAACGAAATTTTGATCGATGCAAATTTTGAACGATTGCGCATACCAACACGATTAATTTTACACGACTTGAAACGCTCACGAAGAACTACGACACTTGAGTGATACAAGCGGAAGCGTTGTAGATCAAGAATTATAATTTGTGCTATAACGTTAGCCTTGTCCTCAGTCTCATGGCGAAAATGACCATTCGGCTACTCGGGCCGTCATTAAGGCGTGGGAGGATGAGGATACCAAGGCGAAATCCGACCTGATTCTATAGCTATCAGTTCTCCTGAATTAAAGCAGGTACATGGTTATAAGACTTCTAAGGAAGTATGGGACAAATTGAAGCCCACATACGATTCGAAAGATCCCGCATGGAAAGCAATGTTACTCAAACGCCTCGTACAAACAAAAATGTCGGAGGGCGGAAACGTGAGAGAGCATATTGCTCAGTTTTTCGATGCTATAGATAAACTGGAATCCATGGATTTTCAGATTGACGGGAATCATCTTTCCATTATGCTCCTTTATAGCCTATTCTATACCTACCTACCTACTTTATAGTAACTCCGAAGATTTTAGATGCGCAATCGAGTCTCGCGACACGCTACCAAGTGCCGAGCAATTAAAGGTTAAAATCGTCGAGGAATATGAAGCACGAAATAAAGACACGGGTAATGAATCAGGTACAATGCTCGCACACCATGACAAGGGCAAGTCAAGCGCAAAATCCAACAAAAGCGAAATTATGCACCGAAGCAAAGGTGCCCCCTCGTCGAAAGTGCAAATGTTCATTTTGCAAAATTACGGGACACAAATATGCTGACTGTTATAAAAGGAAGAAGTATGCGGCCAACAAAACGAACGACAACGAGACGGAGACATTCTTCGCAGAATCAGCTCAATACATTTCAGAGGATGTTTCGGAACATATGAGCACATATCAATGGTGTGCATATGAGCACATATCAATGTGTCTCGATAGCGAATGCACATCACACTTATGCAGAGACATCTGATTATTATCACGGTCCATGCATACACAAAGCGACATTAGGCTGGTTAACTACGCAATCAGTTCAGTGAATGCAAAAGGAAACGTCGAAATATCTACCAGCGTCAACAACAAAAACAAGAGGACCCGATTAAAAGACACCTTACATATTTAAGATTTAAGGACAAATTTGCTATCGATTGCTAAGAGAGTGAACAACGGCTACCAGGTCGTATTGGAAGGAAACCATGCGTCGGTGCGAAATCACAAAGGAAAGGTCAAACTCGTCGCTAGATGTCAAGGTGATTTATTTATCTTAAATAGATCCATTCAACAAGCTAACACAGTCACACGGAATAAATCCGACATCGAAGTTTGGCATGAACGCCTTGGACATCTTAATACAAAGGACTTGCTGCATATGTCGAAGACGCAAGCCGCCTCAGAACTCAAGATGAACGAAAATTCTAACATATCGAATTGCAAGGTATGCATAAAACATAAAGTTACAAGCTCTTCGTTTCCATCTCGCATTCACAGATCTCAACGACCACCCGAAATCGTATACTCCGATCTCTGCGGATCAATGCGAACAAACTCAACAGGGGGAGCACGATATTTTATGACCCTCATCGATGACCATTCTAGATGGTGCCAGATTTATTTTTTAAAAAGTAGCAGACAAATTCCTGAAATTCAAAAACCTCGTTGAAAATCAAACCGGCCGCAAGATTACCTCGAGAGCTTTCCAAAACACTATATTTAAGTAAATTTCCGTTAAATACTTTTTAAATATTTTAATATTGTCATGACACCTTTTAATATAAAATATGAAATATTTCATAAAGTATTCATTTTTGAATAACTTTACATTAATACTTTTAGATGTAGAATAATAAAAGGAATCGATTAATATAAAAAACACGAAGAATGGGGTTTAAAAATTGTAATGCATTTTTTAATTGGATTAATGGATTTTGCAAAATACCACATATAAGAATTAATACCATTAATCGATTCATTTTTTATTTCACATCAAAAAGTGTTGAGGTAAAATCATCGAAAACTGAATACTTAATGAAATATTTCATATTTTATATAAAAAAGTCTCATGACAAAATTATATCTCGAAAAGTATTTAACAAAAATATACATAAATTTTGCTCTAATCTGACTTTTAATGAGCATATTCTAACTGTTGCTCGGCGGGCAATGAAAAAACTGGGGTTTATTATGCGGTCTTGTAAGTATCTTATGAATAGTAAAACTATAAAACTACTCTATTGTACTCTGATTAGGCCTCAGTTGGAATATTGTTCTATAGTATGGGCTCCTCATCAGCTTAAATACTGTGATGCTATTGAGAAGAATTCAACATCGATTCCTTCGAAGGATGAGTTTTTTCATGGGGCATCCTATGGATTTTTCTGACCACAATTATGAACTCGTGTTGCGAGAACTTAATCTAATGACATTAGCTTATAGGAGAATCTTCTTGGACATGATGTTTCTCTTTAAGCTGATTGGCGGGCGCATTGTCTGTTCAGAATTGCTTGAGCGTGTTTCTATGCATGTTCCTCCCAGAGCGCTTAGAACTCATAAGATTTTTAATGAGGAATTCCATCGCACTCTGTTTGCTAAATTCAAGCCTATGAACAGACTGTGCGTGCTCGCTAATAAATATGCAGAGAGGTGGATTTTTTTCAATCAGTCGCTTGACTCTTTTAGAAGATCAGTTGCGTGCTGTCTACATTGAATATTATTGAATGTTATTTTTTTATATTGTTTTTTCTATGCTTACTATGCAGATGTCGACTTCGTTATCTTGTATATACTTGGCGTACATTGTTGGTGCGTATCCTTCAATATTTCGTATCAATTATTAAGTTGGTGCGTATCCTTCAATATTTCGTATTAATTATTAAGTTTATACTCAAAAGTCTTAATTATTGTATACTAAAGGGGAATCCCCGTAAATATTGAATAAATTGAAATTGAAATTGAAATTGAAAACGCTACAAAAAGGATGTGACAAAATAAATGCGAAATTAACGACACAATTAGAAGGAATCATGGAAGATTTTAAAGGACAACGAAATATATCGGAAAACGTAATGGACGATTTACTTTTACCATTAAAAAATATTACGGAATTGGAGACTCTTGAAGATTGTTTAACTGATCAAGGGAAATTACGAGCAAAATTGAAGAATTTTTTTAACAACGTGTGTGGCTTGACTTATGTCGATGATGTAAAAGTAATGTTAAAGAGAACGATCTCATACGATTTGGCTGTCAAATGTTCATTAGAGGGGACAAGAAATAATTATAAATTATCGAACTTATTAAGGGGTTATATCTGTTTGAAATTTTTTTTCCCCCCATTTTTTTTATTGGCTTAAATGATGTAAAAACATCTCAAAAATAATATCAAACAACATTTATTGATGAAAACATTTTTTAACTCTATCAACGGTCACTATAGTTTCTAATTGAGGTACAGATATCGTTAGTTGGTACATAGAAGCAAATATTAAAGATATGTTGCCCTTCTAGCCGTTGAACTAACTAGATTAAGTCAACCTAATCTGCAAGCACGTGCAGCATTAAATGATGGTTTATCGAGCATTTTTTATGTTATGGATGCACTCGGAATAACTGTTGGTCGACAATGCTACGATTTTTGCAGGAGAGCGATTCAAATCGTATCAAACTCGCCGAGCGTTCGATTTTGGACATTGCAAAAACCAGTCGGCGCGACGCTAAATCGTCCAAGAAAGAGCTGGAGAAGAGTTATTTGAACTTAAAAGGGCAGTTATATGGTGCTGGGATAGCACACTAAAGATAAAAAAATCA
>VBVQ01005162.1:0-12481 GCA_011636635.1 Tetramorium simillimum | reverse complement strand
CTCGTATATAAACTCAATATATAACTACGTAAGCTATTACAATATAAAAAAAACATTAATTATAATTATATTACACAAAAATGTAAATTTAAAAATATGTTAAATACATATTTATAAAATGTGAATAGTGTACAAATTAATTTAATGTAACCTAACCTAACTTATTCTAACACATACATACATTGTATATGTGTGTAAGCGCGCCCGTCTGGTTGTATATGTATGTGCGATACTGATAATATACTAGCGACATTCTATGGACATACTAAAGAATATTCATAGTATATACTATGAATTAAATTACGCGGGACATAGGAGCATTCTCAGTACATACTGAGTAAATCATAGTACGTATTTCGAAGATTCTGAGAATATACGTGATATACTTTATTGATATTCTTCGAATGTTCTCAGAATCTACTTGTGCTGTTAGGGAAAGCAGATTTGGACCACTCTTTGGGCCAATACCCACTGTGCCAGATTTTATTGCATATATCCTGTAATATTTCAGTTCCATTATCCCCCAATTCTTTTATGAGCTCGGCTGAGATTCCGTCCACTCCCGGAGACTTATTTAGCTTCAGATGTCTTATAGCTTCAGTGATTTCAGATGAGAGGATGTTGGGCTCTTTTTCTTGTTGCAGTTCATCCCTTAATTGTTCCATTGCTATGTCTGTTTCCTCGCTATACAGCTCTTCGCAATATTGTTTCCATCGTTCGAGCACCTCCTGTTCTTCCCATATGACTTTGCCATCCTTGTCTTCAATGGTGATTGTGTTTCGAGACTGATTGATGTAGGAAATTATGATATGGAATCGAGGTACGAATAGCGATGGTATTATTAGAGAAAAAGTCTATGTACTGTATCGATGCTTTATTCGATCTCGACTGAATACAAAATGCGAGGAGGCCCTGCGCGATGCGCCCAAAGAAAAGAAAAGCCTTGAGATCGTTGACTCGAGCTCGATGGAGAGGGAATACAAAATATCTTTAATTGGCGAGGCACTGACAAACAAGTTGAACACCCGAGGGCAGTTTTACATGCTATGAAAATAACGAAAACAATTTTGAATAAAACGTTAGAAACAGATTGTCTTTGGTTTAAATTTTCGTGTTGTGATGTCCGCGGGGGAGCCAGATCAACAATAACCAAATATGTTGCTTACTCAGTAATGACTTTTAATAATAAAAATGCAGGAGTAACAATTTCGGCGCTGTACACCGGAGCACGTCTTTATTGTGGCATGGCCAACACGGTACTGCTCGCACCGTAGTGTGGGTGAGCGTCGCTAACGCGCACACACACACCGCGCGTACATCACAACCCTCCCGCTGCTTTAATTCTAGTCCTGGGAGAGCGTCGCAGGGTAGGTTTCACGATTTGATCGTCGTGTCGCTTTTGCAATTGGTCTGAGTCAGTTTTAACAACAAACGTAGACGGTGAAGTTTGTTTGACTATTTCGCCAGCGACACGTCTATCCTCCTTCTTTCCATACGCATCTATCAAAACCTCATCTCCCACATTTACATCAAGTTGACGCACTCCAGGTCTAGATACAATTTGTGCCTTTTGGCGCTTCTCTACAGTCTCTACTACGCTTGGCTTAAACCGATCAAACCGAGTGCGAGGATCGCGGTTATACATTAATTTAGCAGGACTTCTGCCAGTTGTGCAGTGCGGGAAATTCCTATAATCATATAAAAACATTCTCACCGCGTTAACATTTTCAACGCTCTCTCCCCCTTTCACGATTTTAGTTACTTTGTCCTTAAAAATCTGAACAAAGTTTTCAGCTGCCCCGTTAGTAGCTGGGTGATACGGTGTAATGGTAATCCGAATCGAGTGAATAAATCTTTAAAATCATCTATCAACTTAATCGCCTTCGTATTCTTCTTACAATTTATAATCTCGGGCCACTTACTGTGTGCATCGATGATAACCAGATACATTTCATTGTAAAATGGTCCGTCGTAATAGCAATGTATGCGTCCCCAGACTTTACTAGGATAAGGCCAAGTTGTTAAAGGGATTTTTGGGGTTTTTTTTCCTTGTAACTTGGTAACTTTTCCTTGTAATAGGTTTTGCATGAATCTACAACCCTCTCAATAGCTGACTCGATGTTCGGCCACCAAACATAAGACCTAGCAAACATTTTTATTTTAACTATACCAAAATGTGTCGCATGAAGTTCTTTTAGAACTGTACTTTGCATCGACTCTGGAATACACGCTCTGACTCCCCAGAAAAAGCAGCCCTTTTCGACAGCGAGTTCGAAACGTTTGTTATAAAAAATTTTTTCTACTGCCGAAAGTTCGTTAAAGCCAGGCCATTCACCTGTTACGTATCTAATTATTTTATTCAAAACCTTATCTTTTTTGCTTTCAGACTCTAATGTTTTGCTATCGAATGCACTTATTCCCGTTTCAAAATAACACACTTGAGAATTAGCTTCACATACGTCCGATAATTCTGTGTCATCTTCTATGGGAAGCCGAGACAATGCATCACAATTCGCATTCTTTTCACTTTTCACATGTTCGATTTTGTAACGAAACCCAGAAAGGTAATACGCATATCGCTGGAGCCTATTGTCGGCAGTCACGGGTATCCCCTTTCTTGGTTCTAGAATCAATTCTAAAGGCTTGTTGTCTGTTCTAAGCGTAATTTCACGACCAAAAACGAACTGATAAAACCGTTTGAACCCGAATATAATGGTAATAGCTTTCTTGTCGATTATTGATCGTTTTAATTCCTTTGTTGGTATCTTTTTTGAAGCATATGCGATTGGCCTCCCCGACCCGTCCTCGTATCTATGTGACAAGATTGCGGAGAACCCGTAGTCGGATGCGTCACAAGCCAATAGAATCTTTTTATTTGGGTCATAATGCGCTAGAAATTTCGGCGAAATTAATTCGTTCTTGACCCATCTAAACGCTTTTTCACAATCGGAATTCCAATAATATTTATCGCTATTTAGCAAATCATACAAATGTTTTAGATTTGTTGAGCGATCTTTCAAAAATCTAGCATAAAAGTTTACTAACCCTAAGAATGAAGATAATTCTTTACTATTCGAAGGTCGCGGCGCGTCAACCATAGCTTTAATTTTCGATTTTGACTTGTGTAACCCATCTTTATTAATTACAAAATCCAATATTTCAATACTATCTTTCATAAACTGGCATTTGCAAAAATTTACCCTCAAGTTGCATTCTTCTAACCGCGCGCAAACTCTCTCTACATTCTCTTTATGCTCTTCATCCGTAAGTCCCGTTATATAGATATTGTCCAAATATGCTACGACACCACTTAATCCACTTAGACATTCGTCCATTTTTTTCTGAACGTCCGCTGCTGCTAACGCCACTCCCTCAGGAACCTTTTTGTACCTGAATAAGCCCTCATGGGTCACGATAGTTAATAAGTGTGTACAATCTTCTTCTACTTCGAACTGCATGTACGTATGCTTTAAGTCTAATTCTGTGAATTTTTTCCCACCTTGTAATACCGTAAAAATATCATCAATTGAATGTAATGGGTACTTATCAATTATTAAGTGTGGATTCAAGGTTATCTTGAAGTCACCGCATATACGTAGGTCGCCATTACCTTTCAACACTGGAACGATAGGCGTAGCCCACTCGCTCGTTTCTACCGGTTCCAAGTGTCCCAATGCTATCAATCTATCTATTTATTTATCAATCATTGTCCTTAAAGCGTGCGCCACATGCCTACATTTCAATGCAATAGGTTTAACGTTATCTTTTAGGTACAGCTTTGTTTTATTTTGATTGTATAACCCTGGAGTTTCACTAAATAATTTTTTATATTTCTGAGACAAGTACTTATGCAAATCTAGGTTAATTTTATTTATGTTATTATTTATTTTGTTAGGAAATTTTAAAGGCCAAAATTCAAATTTCTTAAGCCACTCGCGTCCGAGTTGGTCCTGAACCCGACAGAACACAGCAATCTAACGTTTCCCTTTTCATGTTAAACCTTACATCTAAATTAGTTAACTTCCCTAACGGGGGCGTATCCCGTTTGGACACGTAACGATTCGACACCGCTTCATTCAACACGCACTATTGGAAACGTAACTATTGGACACCGCACGATTCGACACCGCATCATTCGACACCGCACGATTCGACACCGCACGATTCGACACCGCTCGATTCGACACCGCACGATTCGACACCGCACGATTCGACACCGCTCGATTCGACACCGCTGACAAGAAAATAGCGTATCTTTGCAATCTTCGCACTGTCATAATTGGAATTCCTTTTTTTGGTCCCAATATGCGAACTAACGGCTGATTATCAGTTCTTAGGATAAATTCCCGTCCATATAAATAATCATAATACTTTCGCACGCCGAAAATAATCGCTCTCGCTTCTTTATCGGTGCATACTTCTTTTCGCTCGCTAGCAATGTTTTTGATGCTAATGCGATCGGTCGATCCCCGTCCGGTGTGGAATGCGATAACACGGCGGATAAGCCATAATCGGATGCGTCGCATGTCAAGATAAGTTCTTTTTTTGGATCATAATTTATTAATTCTTTTGCCGATTTTGAACCTTTCTTTGCTCGTTCAAATGCTTTTTAACAGCTTTCTGTCCACACAAATCTGTTTTTTCGAAGGCATTCGTGCAATGGATGCAATTTAGTACTTCGATCCCTAACAAATTTCCCATAATAATTTATAGTTCCCAAAAGTGCCTGTAATTCTTTAATGTTTTTCGGATGTGGGACCCGATCGATCGCTTCTACCCTATCCTTTAATACATGTATACCTTGCATATCGATTTCGACTCCTAAGTATCGGATCTTTTTTTCCAACAGACAGCATTTCTCTTTTCGCAATTTAAGTCCGCATTCGCTTAGTACATCAAATACTCCTGTTGTTGCTAAATTATGTTCGTCGCCAACTCCCTTTATTACAATATCATCCAGAAAAATATAAACATTTGATATGCCGGATAAAATCTGTTCCA
The DNA here is from genome assembly GCA_011636635.1 of Tetramorium simillimum. Taxonomy (NCBI): domain Eukaryota; kingdom Metazoa; phylum Arthropoda; class Insecta; order Hymenoptera; family Formicidae; genus Tetramorium; species Tetramorium simillimum. The sequence continues at coordinate 7,480 of VBVQ01005162.1, read as the reverse complement.
TTTGTTTCTGAAAGAACCCTGGTGCCGAAGCAATTTCGTACGGTAATTTATTTGGTTCGAACAACCTTTTGTGCGTGCTCATCGTGAGATATTTTTTTGACTTTGCGCTAACGGGGATTTGTGCGTAGGCCTCTTTCAGATCGATTTTGGAAAAGTTTTTACCCCCTTGTAAGCCTGCTATTAAATGGTCTATACGTGGTAGCGGATGTTTATCTATAATTATGTATGGGCTTAGCGTTACTTTATAGTCTCCGCATAGTCGCACTTCTCCGTTTGTTTTTATGACTGGGATTACGGGCGTCCCCCACTCACACATCTACCGGCGAGAGTATCCCCTCACTTACGAGTCTGTCTATTTCTCGTGCAACTTTGTCTTGCAGCGCAAACGGCAGCGCTCTTGCCTTATGGTATATTGACACCGCGTTTTCTTTTATGTAGATTTTAAATTCTGCTTTGCTAAACGTGCCGGTTCCTTCTGCGATCAGGTTCGGGTACTTTCCGAAAAAAAATCTCTATTTTATCTGTTCGTGTACGATTTCGCTCTTCCACTTGCTTTATTTTGACCTTGTCTTTTCCTTTTTTATTTATTCTACTTCGCGTCTGCATTACTCTCAGCGGCCATAACCCGAGCGCGTGTAACTACTCTCTACCTATTAATGGTTTTCCGTTCGCCTTAGCTACATACAGGTTCCCTGTCGCGGTGACGTCGCCGTATTTAAACGATATATTCTTTAGCATGCCAACCAACGGACACGTCCCCCCCCCATAATAATTCAACGTTACATCAGTGGGGTGTAATGGTGTTTCCGCGAACCAACGCTCTCTTACCTTATCGCTAATTAAGGATACCGCCGCGCCGCCGTCGATTTCCATCTCTAAAATTTTTCCCTCTATCATCAATTTAAGGTATTGCGGTCTAATTTCTACGGCCTTTACGTCAGCCTTCTTAACCGTTAGTGCCAACAGGTAGCGGTCGGAATCTGAATCATTTCCGCTTCCGTCCGTGTCGGACTCTTTTTCGCAAATGTTTTTTACCTTTTTTACCTTTCGTTGTTTTTTCGCCTTACATACCGCTTTGAGGTGGCCCCTCTTTCCACAATTATGACACTCTTTCTCTTTATGCCAGCAGTCTCTAAACTTATGTTCTTTTCTCCCACAGCACGTACAGTCCTCGGCTGTTGATGGTTCCGACGCTGGTCTTCGTTGTTGTGAATTTACCGCCGTCCCTCTCTTCCTCTTGTTCCCCTCGTTCCTCCTCTTCGATTGGTATTGTATCGTTGGTATGTGTTTGCACTCTCCAACCTGTTTACCTCGCTCGTGGTTTCGCTTGACTCTCCCTTCTCTGCGCGTACGTTTTTCTTGATTTCGTCGGCGCTCCGATTTGCCGCCTCGTACGCTGTAGCTATTGTTGTAGCCGTAGCCAATGTTAAATTCTCTTCTCTGAATAGCGCGATTTTTATCTCGCGGTTACAAATTCCATTTAGAAACTGGTCTTTCACTGCGTCGTCCACATTTGCAAACTTATAGTCTCTCGCTAATTCTTGTAATGCGGCTATAACAGAATTGCTCTTTTTTTTGCTTCATCTGTGATCTCGTTTGCCAAGAAGTACAATTCAATCCGCTCCACAAATTGTTCCCAATCGTCCGTCCCGAATTTGAAATCCAGTTGACTTCGGTATTCCATTCTTGACCATCCTTTTCCAGTGTTATTCACTGGTCTTTCATCTTCTATGTTAATTTTATCGTCAGTTGTTTGAGTTGACTGTTGCTGCCTCGAAGTTGATCTTTTCACTGCTGTACGTAGCTCTATGCGTAGCTTTTCGAAGTTTCCATCTTGGTCTCACGCGATTCCCCTTTCGCTCAATTCTTCCCGTACTTGTTCCTTCGACTCCTCCGAGGAACGGCGACGCAACTCCCGGAGCTTTTCCACCGCGCTCGGATTTTAACTATCACGACTGTCACTAATTATCGCATTGTCCGTTTTACTCGTCGTTTGTCGCGAGACACAATATGCGATTACGCTCCAAAATATACAAAGCGAACAGGAATTCGTGATTCACGCGCTTTGATAGTTCGGCCGACTTCTTTTCGTTTACTCGTTCTTTCGTGTTTTAACTGCGCGCGTATTCGGGTTGTATGTAGTAGTGTGTATGTGTGAATCTTCCTTGTGCTAAGTTACTAACACAAGAAAGTATCACATCGACAATGTGTCGGTGTATACATACACATCTATCCTTAGCAGCGCCATCTCCGAGGAGATGCCGCAACTATAGTTTTGCTCAAGATTGCTCTGCTTACCGGTCTGCATCTATACTACGCGTGTGTACATGAATAAAACCAGTTGCAAAAAAATTCTCCTTTGTTAGGCTTCTAATCTTAGCTTCAATGATTTAGCCTTGTTCTTTGTTTTAATACAAATCGTCGTATACCTTTGATTTTTCCATATAACCTATATAACTTGTATATCAGCGAATGTTTCTATGAAGTGACAGCTCTAAGTGCAAAAAGTGCAATTATATATAATATTAAATAATTTTTTGATTATTCTTCGTCTTTAATTCTGTGTAGCATCGTTTATTATTGTCTCTACTTAAACCCTGTAAAAGGATTTTCAAATCTGTAAAGCCAATTCTCCGAATTGTTACGCAACCTGTAATATAGGTATCCAGCATCCCCTTAAAGGGAACACCAACTTTATTAAGAGAACCGTTTACAAACAGGAAAGCGTGTCCTTCGCGAGAGGAGAGCATTAATCTGAAAGGCGGCTTGTTCATCAACAACCGCCTTAGCAACCATTGCTCCACGTCCGCTTCGGATGTTGCGGACTTCACGGCCAATCGATCGACACCCGCGATCGACCCGTCAAACGACTCGCGTGGCCGTATACCGCGGAGTATACCGGGCGGCCGCAGCGCGCAACACTATATGAACTTACCAATAAGTTAAACAAAACGATTTAATAAGACTTTGTGATAGCAAGTCGTTGACAGTTCGATAATGTCGGTCTACGTTTGAATACAGATTAGTAGTATAGTAAGGCGGATTTCAACCCACCTTGGGTGGTCCTTTTTGTTTACGTTGTTTACATAAACAAGATAAGATAACGGCGGCGGTGCCTTTGATACAAGGGTATCAGATAACGCGAGTTTACATAAATAAAATAAGATAAGGGTCAGATAACACCGATGGCTGCATCTTTCGGTACCGCGTATTCTTCCGGGAAAAAAATAAGACATCCGGCTGGCGGAGCCTTTGCGATCGGTATCCCCTTGAGAGCGCCGATGTCTGGCCGCTGATACGCAATATCCCTCCCCTCATTTCCAGGATAAAATTTTTGATAAGAAAATCGTTGACTAAACAAAACCGACGACTTTGATAGCTATTGTCTTGGCACCTTCTCAAGAGGAAACGTTGGTATAAAAATCGGTCCAGAAGCGCGCAAGACCGTATTAAATGCTTCGACAGTGACGAGTCTACGTGCTTGCGACCCATAAGAAACTTTATCATCATGGAGTAACGTGTACGCGATCTGTTGGAGAAATCCGGAAGAGTCACCAATTTGGGTGAATTTTTCACGTGAGCTCTGCGGTGCGACGAGTGCGTGCAACGACTCGAGGAGCACAGCCGGGTGAAGCGACCGCGGCTCTCGATCGGGCACAGACAATTTTTGGTTGCGAGCATCGTGCAACTCGAGGGTGCGAAGACTCGATTAGAGAGACAATTCACACATTTTGGTGATGGTGGTGGTGAAAATAGAAGCAGCGCGGAAAAACTCGTTTGGCGGGAGATAGACACCGCGTTTGAAAACCGCCTTTTGATCGGACCTAATGATGAACGTGGACTATATAGAGCCACGACAGTTTCTAGAAGACGCGGATAGCGTAGTGATCGAGCGAGTGCGAGACATTCTACGAATGCGTAACAGTGTGAAAGTAAACACTTTATTCAACGGCGAATTTGTTGCAGGCGACAAACGCGCAAATAAAAGTGTGAATACGCGTAACTGCGAACTCTTTCGCACGTCTGATCTGCACGAGTGGTACGTGCAGCGCGTCGTCGAATCTATCCTTACGTCTCTGGACGAATTCCAGGAACGCGACAGCGGATGGGCGTTGTCACGAATACTTAATCTAACAGTAAACGTTAATAAATATAACCCGCTGCACGCGGGATGCTTCGTCAATCTACCGCTGGAGATTAAATTCAAGGGAGCGGTGATCAACGTGTGCGCCGATGATAACGCCTGCTTCGCCTAGTCGGTGGTCGCCGTGCTGCATCCTGCAGAACGACGGACCGAATCTCATCATACCGACACTACGCGAGTGTGTTGAATTTACAAGACATTTTGTTTCCCATGACACTGGGCCAGATTAAAAAATTTGAACTATTGAACAATATTTCAATAAACATCTACACCATCGAGGGGAAGGTCATTCTTCCACTGAAACTCAACGATGCGAAGAGGGACAAGCACGTAAACCTCCTATACGTGCAAGAAGATGACAGCGATACAGGCCACTTCGCCTGGATTAAAAATCTGTCCTGGCTCGTAAGCTCACAAGTGAGCAAAAAAAAGAATAAGAAATTCTTTTGCGATCGGTAAGTATAGTAGTTTTGCGCAATATATATATAAAATGATTGATATAATTATGATTAAAATTTTTGTTTCAGATGTCTACATTATTTCCATTCGAGCAAAAAATTGGAGGCTCGCCTCATCGATTGCCAAAAGATGAACGACTGCGCTATCCGACTGCCCAGCAAGGACGACAAGTGGCTAGGTTTTCGAAACCACGGAAGGACGGAGCGGATGCCTTTCGTGGTTTACGCCGATCTGGAGTACACGCTCGAGAAGCTGGACGCAGAAACGACGACATCCACGTATTCGTACTAACACCATCATGCGTTCAGCGTTGGATATTACATCCATTGTTCCTACGACGATTCGTTGTGCGCGTACCGCGCTCATCGATTGCGTCGCGTGGTTCGCGGGGGAATTAAAAAATTTGGCGCATCAAATCCATTCTGTCCGCGAATGTCCCCCTGGAACAGCTATTGAAGGAACAGTGGGAGACATATCATAGCGCAACACAATGTCATATATGTGAAAAACCGTTCGCGCAGGATGACGAAAGAGTCCGCGACCATTGTTACCTGACCGGGCGGTATAGAGGTCCAGCACACTCAAACTGCAATTTAAACTATAAAGATCCGTACTGCTTTCCGATCGTTTTCCATAACTTATCAGGCTATGACTCACACTTTATCATCAAAGAAATATCCGAAGTGTGCGAAGGCAAAATCGATCTATTGCCGATAACTAAGAAAAAATACATATCGTTCACTAAACATGTGTTCACTAAACATGTGTTCACTAAACATGTAGACAACGCCGCAGATAGTTCAGAATCGCGTAATTTTATGAAATTATGGTTCTTAGATTCATTTAAATTTCTAAGTAGCAGTCTTGAAAAATTGGCATCTTTTCTTAACATGGATAAAATGGAAATTTCACGGGCCAATTTTCAAAATTTATCGATCGAAGATTTTAAATTGCTGACGAGAAAAGGTGTCTTTCCATATGAATACGTGGATGATGTGGATAAATTGGAGGACCTGTCTTTACCGCCACGCGAATCGTTCTACAACTCGTTGACCTGCAACACTGTCAGCGAGAGCGATTACGCGCACGCCGCGAACGTCTGGCAACGGTTCTCTATTAGAACCCTAGGCGAGTACAGCGATCTATATCTAAAAACAGATGTCTTGTTGTTGGCTGATATATTTGAAAATTTTTGAGATTCCTGCATCGAGAGTTACGGACTCGATCCTGCGTATTATTACCTTACCCGGTTTTACGTGGGACGTGTTGTTAAAACATACACGCATCAATTTTGAATTGCTCACGGACATTGACATGGTCATGTATATACATCGAGCGCGGTATATCGCATGGCGGGCTGAGTCAATGTTCAGGCAGATACGCGCGAGCCAACAACAAGTACATGCAATCATACGATCCAGCGAAACCGTCCTCGTATCTGATGTATTTTGATGTTAATCAACCGTACAATCTGTACGGTTGGACGATATGTCAATCGTTACCGTACACTGAATTTCAATGGGTCGACGATGCCGCGAACTTTGACTATAGCGCGATCACCTCGGATTCGCTCACGGGATATATTCTCGAAGTCGATCTCGAGTATCCGCAACATCTTTACGACGCGCACGACGATCTGCCGTTCTGCCCGACGCGCGATAAGCTGCCCGGCAAGCGGCAAGATAAGCTCTTGGCGACGTTATACGATAAGAAACGATACGTTATATATTATCGTAATCTCCAGCAGTGCACGCGCTACGGCCTTCGCGTCACAAAAATATGTATATCGTGTACTGCAATTCCGGCAATCTCCATTATTCGAATTTATATCGAATTGAATACGAAATTTAGAACACTCGCCAAAAATGATTTTGAAAAAAATTTATACAAATTAATGAATAACGCGGTTTTCGGTAAAACCATGGAAAACGTGCGGAACCATGTAGACGTGAAATTAATAACAAAATGGGAAAGTAGATACGGTGCTGGGGCATTGATCGCGAAGCCAAATTTCCACAGCCGTAGCATCTTTTCAGAGAATTTGGTAGCTATAGAACTTCGAAAACTCGAGGTGAATTTCGACAAGCCGATCTACGTGGGGATATGTATCCTCGACATATCAAAGATGTTTGTATGAATTTCACCACGAGTACATGTTGTACTGCTGCATCAAGAAAGATGTAAAGTAATGTATACCGACACAGACAGCCTAATTTATCACATAGAGTGCGAGGACGCGTACGCCAACATGAGGCGTGACATTGCGAGATTCGATACAAGCGATTATCCCGCTGATAATGTATACGGTATACCGCTTGCGAATAAAAAAGTGCCGGGACTCATGAAAGATGAGAACAACGACGTTATAATGTCGGAATTCGTTGGGCTCAGAGCGAAAATGTACGCGTTGAGGGTGAACGGCAAAAAAGACACCAAAAAAGCAAAAGGCGTAAAAAGTAGCGTTGTTGCGCGAACCTTAACGTTCGACGATTACACGCGATGCTTGCAAGAGGAAATTGAAATGACACGACAGCAATCGTGTATAAGATCCAAGCTGCACGAGGTGTATACAGTGTCCGAGAAAAAAACCGCTCTGAGCCCATACGACGACAAGCGATATATCGTACCAGAATCGACCGATACTCTGCAGTGGGCACATTATCGAATACCTTTGTAATAAATTATTATGTAAGGGATATTAATAATAATTTTGTATACACATATATCATATTTTATACATTTTACATTTTTATATTGATATGTATAATATTATATGGAATAGGTATATTAATAAAAAAAGATTTTTTGTATGTGTGATATCATATATTTTTTTATATTGTGTTCATCACACATTATATATATATATATATATATATA